>JAVJIF010009487.1:0-179402 GCA_038442645.1 Agave tequilana
TAATTTCTTATAGAAGACACTTTAGAAGGACTTTATGTTATCTATTATGTAATATCAAGGTGAAGTTGTCTACCACTTCCACTAAATATATTAAGGGATTCTAGATTCTAGGGTCTCTTTGATTTTTTAATGTCCATGTTCGAAGGCTGATGGAAGAGATATCTAATTCTATTTAAAGTTATTGATATATATGTTGAATTGAAGAATATAAGTTGAATCTTCGAGTTGATTATGGCAAGATCCGTTGATGGAATCAACCGAATGATGGTTGGAGTGTGTTCTCCTTCCATTTTGTGATGAACGTGGTATATTCACATGTTCAATTCCGACTTCGAATGAATGAGATATTCAAGTCCAAGATTGCCTAATTCAAAGCCAAACGGACTAAAGGCAGCTTAAAGCATTTAGTCCCACATTGGCCGTGGGATGGAAGTTTGTGGTGTATATATAGAGAAAATTGAAACAAAGGGCGTGCCCTTTGGGTACTTGGAGTTTTCGCGCGCGAAAAGGAGGGAACTATGCACGTATGTGCGCGCGCCGGCGGCGTCCGCCGCTGGCGGCGCGGCGGCGGCGCGGGCGCCAAGGGTGCGAACCAGTTGGCAGGCCAAAGGGTGCAAACCAGTTGGCAGGCCAAAGGGTGCGAACCCGTTGGCAGGCCAAAGGGTGCGAACCAGTTGGCAGACCAAAGGGTGCAGCCTTTGGTTGGTTTCAGACCTGAAGGCCCCTTTTGGAATGCTATATAAAGCATTCTAAGTTCTCATTTTAACACACACCAAACTGAGATTCCTTTCTCTCTTCTGAAAGATCTCACTCTCTCTCTCTAAAGTTCTGACTCCGTTCTGAACTGGCTCCAGCGAAGTGGGACTTCCAGGGCGACTTCCAACAGCGAAGTGGAATCCACGACTTCCAGAATGACTTCCAACGAAGTGGGAATCCGCGACTTCCAAGTGAAGTGGGAATCCGAAGCTACTTCCTAAAGGAGATTCTGCCAAAATTCTTCAACCTTCCTACGTCCTCAACAGTGGGTGTTCCTCCAAAAGAGTAAGACAAATATTCATTTGAAATTTGTCGTTATACTGCTGTTTTGCTAATCCTGTGTAGGTACTGGTTGACTACGGTTCGACCGTACGGGTATTTGGTAGTGCTATCCAAATACCGTGAAGAAGTGTTGTATCTTTGGAGACCAGCGTCCATTATCCCGTTAGCACGGTGCGGGGGACGTAATTGTCTTAAGAGATTCGCTGTAAGCGTACCTCACTTCAATTACTGTATAAGTGGACTAAGTCCTTTATACAGGGGATATACTTTATAGTATATCGAGATTGACTTAGATTCAGTCTAAGTGAACTGTATAAGTGGATTAAATCCTTTATACAGGGGATATACTTTACAGTATATTGTGACTGACTTGGATTCAGTCTAATTGGTGCTTAAACCAAGGAAGGAAATTGAAAGGTGGTTCTTGAATTAAGGAACGTTCTTTGAACGGAAAACCTCCCACCTGATATTTGCCGACCTGGCCAATTAGATTGTTGATATCTCAGTGATCTTGATAAGTTGTCAGATTGATTCTTGTTAAGCAGAATACCCAACAATCTTAAGACAATTAGAGTTTCTTACTTCTGTTCTGCTTGAACTTACAGAAGATGTCTGAGACTAATCAAGATAGCTCAAGTAAGGCACCAAACATGCTACAAGCATTGATGCCTACTCCACTTCCTAACCCGAAGCCGGAGAAAGCCAGGAAAATTTGATGGCACAGAATTCAAGAGGTGGCAACAGAAGATGCTCTCTACTTGACCACTCTTCATCTGGCCAGATTCTGGAAGAAGATCCACCAGAGCCTGCAACTGATGCATGGACTCAATGTGACTTCCTTTGCCGAAATTATGTTTTAAATGGACTGGATGACTCTATTTACAATGTCTACAGTCCTATCACAACGGCAAAGAAGTTATGGATCAGTCTTGACAAGAAGTACAAGACTGAGGATGCTGGTACCAAGAAGTTCGTCGTTGGACGATTTCTGGAGTACAAAATGGTGGACAGCAAGACTGTAATCAGTCAGGTGCAAGAGTTCCAACTTATCTTGCATGAGATAGAAGCCGAAGGTATGATCCTACCTGAAAATTTTCAGGTTGCTACTATCGTGGAGAAAACTCCCACCTGCGTGGAGAGATTTCAAGAACTACCTTAAGCACAAGCGAAAGGAGTTGAAGTTGGAGGATCTCATTGTGAGGCTTCGTATTGAGGAGGACAACAGAAAGTCCGAGAAAAGGAGCAGTAAGAAACTCCTACGAAGCAAAAGCCAATGTGATCGAAGACTCAAAGGGGAAAGGGTCTACTTCCAAAGGCTTAAAGCGGAAGAAGACTTCCCAGGGGTACAAAGGCAAGGTCCAAGAACGCAAGAACATGCGCTTCAAGGGAACTTGCTACATCTGCAACAAAGAGGGCATAAGGCGAATGAATGTCGCAGCTGTCTCAAACAAAACAAGAATCTTGTTGATTGTCTTTTAAAGACAATGTTGCAGTGGTAGACAAAAAGTCTGTGTATCTGTACCCGAAGCTTATAAATAAAGAAAATTCTTCTGTTTATTTGCTTGAGTCTCCTAATTTGTGGCATGCTAGATTAGGGCATATAAATTACAAGTCTTTAAAGAACTTGTCTAATCTGGGATATATTCCTAAACTCAACTTGGAAGAAATTCGCAAGTGTGAGGTTTGTGTTGAGGCCAAGTTGGTTAAAAATTCATTTCACTCAATAGATCGAAATACAGAACCTTTAGGGTTAATTCATAGCGATCTATGTGACTTGAAGTTTATGCCAACTAGAGGCGGTAAAAAGTATTTCATTACTTTATCGATGACTGTACAAGATACTATTATGTGTATCTTTTAAACAGTAAGGATGAGGCAATAAATATGTTTACAACATATAAAGCCGAAGTTGAGAATCAACTCAACAAGAAAATCAAGATTCTAAAATCCGATAGAGGCGGAGAATATGAATCAAATGATTTTAGTGAGTTATGTGCTAGTTTTGGTATAATACATCAAACTACAGCACCATACACTCCCTCAGCAGAATGGAATTGCTGAACGGAAGAACAGAACTTTGAAGGAGATGGTTAATTCCATGCTCGTAAGTTCTGGAGCTCCGCAGAACTTGTGGGGGGAAGCTCTATTAACTGCAATCATATCTAAATAGAGTACCCCACAAGAAACTTGGTCTAATACCATTTCGAGTTATGGCATGGAAGGACACCTTCCTACCATTACCTCAAAATGTGGGGGTGCCTTGCAAAGGTGCTGGCACCATTACCCAAAAGACTAAGTTGGGAGCAAAAACTATAGACTGCATATTCATAGGCTATGCCTTGAATAGTAGTGCCTATAGGTTTCTGGTTCATAAATCAGAAATACCAGATATTCATGTAAAACATGATTATCGAATCTCGAGATGCTGTGTTCTTTGAAGACATCTTTCCGTACAAACGGGAAGCAGATAAGACTTCTGGGAAAAGAACACACGAGATGGCGTTCAGGGACGAAAGCCCCGAGGAATCGAATGTTAATGCGGAAATTGAACCAAGAAGAAGTCAGAGATCTAGAATCTCAAAATCTTTGGTCCAGATTTCATAGCATATACGCTATTGAGAGCGAGCCTCAAACATTTAAAGAGGCTATGTCAACCCCAGAAGCACAAATGTGGAAAGAAGCTATAAATAGCGAAATAGAATCCATACTAAGTAATCATACTTGGGAATTGGTAATTGCCTCCTGGAAGTAAACCAATTGGGTGTAAGTGGATTTTCAAACGAAAATTAAAACCCGATGGATCTATCGATAAAGTACAAGGCTAGATTAGTAGCCAAGGGTTATCGGCAAAAAGAAGGACTTGACTACTTCGATACATATTCACCAGTAACAAGAATAACGTCCATTCGGATGTTGATTGCGATTGCAGTATTGCACAACTTAGATATCCATCAAATGGATGTCAAGACTGCATTCTTAAATGGTGAATTAATGAAGAGATATATATGGAGCAACCTGAAGGATTTAAAGTCAAGGGCCAAGAACACAAGGTGTGTAAATTGGTAAAATCCTTATACGGTTTAAACAGGCTCCAAAACAATGGCATGAGAAATTTGATAGTGTCATGATCAAAGATGGATTCACTATCAATGAATGCGATAAGTGTGTTTACACGAAAACAGTTGGAGATGCATGTATCATTGTCTGTCTTTATGTAGACGACATGTTGATACTTGGGACTAATATTGAGATTATTAGTCCACTAAAAGAATGTTATCCAACATTTTGATATGAAGGATCTGGGGGTTGCTGATGTAATTTTAGGCATTAAATTACTAGAACACCAGATGGAATCAGTCTATCTCAATCTCACTACGTGGATAAGATGATAGAAAGATTCAAGGATCATGGGATAAAAGAGAATACAAATCCTTTTCTCCCACACGTCCACCTTCATAAGAATACAGGAACTGGAATACGCCAGTTGGAGTATTCTCAGATTATCGGAAGTCTAATGTATTTAATGAATTGCACTAGACCCGATATTGCTTACGCTGTAAGCAAGTTGAGTAGATATACTAGTAATCCTAGTGATCTACATTGGACCGCTCTACTACGAGTATTGGGTTACGTATCACATACCAAGGAATATGCCTTGAGATATGGAAAGTATCCTCCTGTACTGGAAGGATACAGTGATGCTAATTGGTTGCAGATTCTGAGGAATCAAAATCAACTAGCGGATACGTATTTACTCTAGCAGGAGCAGCGGTATCATGGAAATCTTCTAAGCAACATGTATTGCCCGTTTCACTATGGAATCGGAATTCATAGCCTTAGATAAGGCTAGAGAAGAAGCAGAATGGCTTCGACAATTCTTAGAAGATATACCGTTGTGGCAAAAGCCAGTGCCCGCTATATGTATACACTGCGACAATCAAGCAGCTATATCTAGGGCACAAAATGTGATATACAACGGTAAGTCTAGACATATTCGTCGTAGACATAATACCGTGAAGCAGTTGCTCTCAATGGAATTATCTCTATTGACTTTGTATCGTCAAAGGATAATTTAGCGGATCCGCTTACTAAAGGTTTAAGTGGAGAGCGTATAAACTGCGCATCGAGGGGAATGGGTCTAAAAGCCTAACCTTACCGAGTCAGCTTAATGGAACCTCACTTAGCGACTGGAGATCCCACGGACTAAGTTCAAGAGGAAAAACTAGTTATGATTGACTCAGCAAGTAAGCACTTGGGAGCTTGACTCCAATCCATTCCTAAGGTGCACATAAGTGCTTGTCTACAAGTGGGTTAAGGATAAGCTTAACGCTTTTAATGATGCCTATATCTTGTTTCTAAACAAGTGGAGTAGAGTAGACTACTCTTAATAGGTCCATCACCTATGTGAGTATAGAGTTGGGTCGGCTCTTTGGGAATCTCTATGGAGGCTGTTATTCCCTAAAGATACTCTCTGAAACCAAGAATGTCCAGGGCCAAAACGGACACAACAGAGAACCAAAGTTGATTTTGAAAGTCACTGTGTGAAGCTTGTTGACTTGGCTTACACTAACGGCTAACAGTTCAAGACCTAGTTCACTGATTAGCCAGTAAGTCCGATAAAGCTTTCGCTATGGAAGGTTCAAGACCTAGTTCACCTATCCTTATGCAGTTTCTTTTCTCAAGTACCTTTCACAATAGAGTCAGTCTCTTTGTGTGTCATTCCTTGAATCTCTCATTCATTGTGGGGGATTGTTGGAATTGAAGAATATAAAGTTGAATCTTCGAGTTGAATTATGGCAAGATCCGTTGATGGAATCACCGGATGATGGTTTGAGTGTGTTCTCCTTCCATTTGTGATGAACGTGGTATATTCACATGTTCAATTCCGACTTCGAATGAATGAGATATTCAAGTCTAAAGATTGCCTAATTCAAAGCCAAAACGGGACTAAAGGCAGCTTAAAGCATTTAGTCCCACATTGGCCGTGGGATGGAAGTTTGTGGTGTATATATAGAGAATTGAGAACAAAGGGCGTGCCCTTTGGGTACTTGGAGTTTCACGCGCGAAAAGGAGGGAACTATGCACGTATGTGCGCGCAGCGCAGCGCCGCCGCTGGCGGCGGCGGCGGCGGCGGCCGGCCGGCCGGCCGGCGCCGGTGCCGGTGCCGTGCCGGGCTCGGGCTCGGGCTCGGGTCCGGGTTTGGGTTTGGGTTTGGGTTTGGGTCTGAGTGAGTTCGGGTCCCTACCTGCCTGGTTCTTTTTGAATTGGTTCTCAAGGTATGATCCGAACCAGATCCACTTCCAAACCAGACCGGACCCGATCCACCAACAGTTGCGAACCTGTTGGACTGCCCGCTCCGCTGTCTCCGCTGTCAGGATCTGAACGATCCGCCAAAGGGTGCGAACCAGTTGGCAGGCAAAGGGTGCGAACCAGTTGGCAGGCCAAAGGGTGCGAACCAGTTGGCAGACCAAAGGGTGCAGCCTTTGATTGGGTTCAGACCTGAAGGCCCCTTTTGGAATGCTATATAAAGCATTCCAAGTTCTCATTTTAACACACACCAAACTGAGATTCCTTTCTCTCTTCTGAAAGATCTCACTCTCTCTCTCTAAAGTTCTGACTCCGTTCTGAACTGAGCTCCAGCGAAGTGGGACTTCCAGGGCGACTTCCAACAGCGAAGTGGGAATCCACGACTTCCAGAAGTGACTTCAACGAAGTGGAATCCGCGACTTCCAAGTGAAGTGGGAATCCGAAGCTATTTCCTAAAGGAGATTCTGCCAAAATTCTTCAACCTTCCTACGTCCTCAACAGTGGGTGTTCCTCCAAAAGAGTAAGACAAATATTCATTTGAAATTTGTCGTTATACCGCTGTTTTGCTAATCCTGTGTAGGTACTGGTTTGACTACGGTTCGACCGTACGGTGATTGGTAGTGCTATCCAAATACCGTGAAGAAGTGTTGTATCTTGGGAGACCAGCGTCCATTATCCCGTTAGCACCGGTGCGGGGGACGTAATTGTCTTAAGGAGATTCGCTGTAAGCGTACCTCACTTCAATTACTGTATAAGTGGACTAAGTCCTTTATACAGGGGATATACTTTATAGTATATCGAGATTGACTTAGATTCAGTCTAAGTGAAACTGTATAAGTGGATTAAATCCTTTATACAGGGGATATACTTTACAGTATATTGTGACTGACTTGGATTCAGTCTAATTGGTGCTTAAACCAAGGAAGGAAATTGAAAGGTGGTTCTTGAATTAAGGAACGTTCCTTGAACGGAAAACCTCCCACCTGATATTTGCCGACCTGGCCAATTAGATTGTTGATATCTCAGTGATCTTGATAAGTTGTCAGATTGATTCTTGTTAAGCAGAATACCCAACAATATATTTGTTTGAAGGGATGTGACTCTTGCTTAATATCATCAATTACATAAATGTTCTTTTGTTTGTTTGCAGATAATGATCCTCCACTCTTAAATGGACAAGTTGGCACCTTTCTAAATATTATGATCGACAGCCTTTCCTGGACAACTTTTGACAAGAAATTAGCTTTTGTGTAGTGGGAGATTACTCTTGTTAGCTCTATATTTGGGCAATGCCTTTTGCGTTTACATAGCTCTCTCTCTCTCTCTCTCTCTCTCTCTCTCTCTCTCTCTCTCTAAACTCCCATCTTGTAGAAGGAAAATGTACTGGTTTTTCCAAGGATAACTTTTCTTTTAGGATCTAGATCAGATAGTGTTCATTCTTATCATTTAGTAACTTGGGATTTATTTTGGCTGCATTCTGGTTTGTAGAATCATGGAATCTTATTAATGATCTCAATGAGTTATTTTGTTCGCTACTGGATCTGGAAACTTGTTTCTAATAACTCTGTCTGTGATCATTCTGCTTACATGGACGTAGCATATATTTGATCTCTGAGACTCAGTGATGTGGACATCCAACGACACATGCACAGCGCCACCGTTTATTTTACTTGTCTGGAATCTCTACTTTTATTTCTTTTAGCATGTGGAGTCTGATTATTTTCTCTTTTTATTTTGTTCGCCTTTTTAGTCTCATAACGGTTGTATGGGAAGAGTGTGAGTCTTGTAAGCCCATAAAGGCTAAGTTGTAAATAATAAAGTTTGATTGATGAAATTTAAATTGTTTTCTCATGAAAATTATCTTGATGAATTCGGTGCGAAATTCAATTCAAATAGTTTCAGTGTGAAATCCAAATCTAGTTATCCCGTTATCTCCTCTTTCAACATTCTATTCCTCTCTCAAATCTTATCCAATCTCTCAAATCCCAATTACAAAATCAAATCCCATCCATTTATCTTCTCCACCAAATTTACAATGAAAAAAGAGAAAAAAAGTATCTTTACCAAATCTGTATTCTCTCTCTCCACTTGATTTTTCCCTTCCCCACGTGCTGTCGTGTTGGTCATCATCTCGTGGCCCCCACATCCTCTACTTTCCTTCTTCCTATCTTTCTTCTTTTCACCACACGCACAAAATCAGAGAACAAGTCTAGACCTTGTTGCAGCACCTACCGCCTCGCCTTCTTCCTCTTCTGCTTCGATTGCTCGAGTGTCAACCATCCTTGTCACCAACAGCACCATCAACAACCTCCCTCGTCAACGTAGTTACTCCCTCGAGATCTCTTCGTCATCACTGGGTTGCACCTCCCTCCCCTCCACCCACACGCGCGACAAAACCAAGCTCTGTCCTCTCGACCTGCCTCATCTCCAGCTGCAGCTGTTGTACAGTACAGCCAACGCTTGACATCTCCTACGCCCGACAGCTCCTCAGGTGACGCTGTTGAGCAGTCCTGTTCTGCGTGGGCTTCAACCGCACAACAACACAAAGTTCAAGTTCATCAAACAAAGAGTTCATCAAGCACAAGTTCAGTTCAAGTTCACCAAGCACAAGTTCAGTATCAGAATAGCTACAACAGTAGTACGTGTTACCCTAGAACGTGACTTCTTAGTAGGTAAAATTTTATTTTCAGTAATCATATTATTAATTGGATAACCACAAATTTTATCTCTGATATTTTATTAGTATTTCTTGCCGTCCAATATAATTGTGAGACTGTGATTCTACTGGATGCTTGTTACTGTTGATCTTAATATTGATCATAGGACTATTACAAAATTTAATTGAATATTGTGATTGGATTTATCAAGATTAGAAATATCTACACTACATTTGTAAGCATTGTTAAAATCCATCTGATCACATTATTAGTTTTAGATAATTTCCTATCAAAGATTATTAATTTGATGAAACGTTGCGACGTTCAAGTTTATCACTGATTAACCACACCATAGGTCCTTGTTTCACATCACTCATTCTTGTTTGTTTTGAAAGTTTTTTTTGAGTTGTTGTTATGCTTTGAAGTACACAGTTTCTTGGACTCATCAACCAACCGATGTGGCCGAAAACAAATTCGAGTTGAATAATCAGGTTTCTTGCAGATCAGTGTTGTTCTTTTTTCTGCCGCTAGAATCACAAGTCATCAGATCCTTGTAGGGATCTTCTATCAATGGTGTTTGGTCCTAGAGTCTTTTTTTTTCCTATTAGTGATGGTAGTTTCCCATAAAAAATTTACAAGAATTGTTATTGGTGACTGTCGGGATGGTATCCTTTTCTGCTCCTACCATGAGGTATGACTGTTATTTATTTTTCTTTTCCTATTGTGACAAATTGATATTGCATTATCCTGTTAAACTGTCATATAACAAGCAGCACTGGTCTTATTTGTAGGATCTTTGAAAATTAGAACAGATGTACTCTGTCCAGTACAAGACTGGTTGCTGATTGTACTGTATGGATATGGACGCTGTTGTCGTGACCGACCGCATACGGACATCTCTGTTCTTTCCTGCATGGATCATTTAGAAAGTGCATTGTGCTTTCCAACCAAGTATGTTATCTTCTCTTCTGGATGCACTATTATTCTTCGTCTTGTATATAATTTAAAATTTGTCTTTGTTTATATTTGGATATAAGAAATTCAATTAATATCTTTTGCTGCTATCAGCAAGAGTTTGTGGATTTGGGCAATGCAGTCTTATGCCTGTCTCTATTCTTAAAGTTTTCATGGAAAGGATATTGTCGCGTGCCGTCATGTCGTGTTCATGTTGGCATGACGGTGTCTGTGCAACATAGCCTGGCTGCTTAAGTGACCTCCTGGGTGCCTTGGAAGCTGCTTAAGTGTTCGCTGCCTTAATGATCTAAAATAATTTGACAAACAGATTTTTGAGCTATACCGTTGATCATTAGTAATAAAACTTGCAAGTCATATTGAAGAAGAAGAAGAAGAAATAAAGTGAAGGAATAAGAAAGGATGAAAAGAAACATATAACAATGAATGTGAAATAAAGTAGAACTAGAACCAAAAGAATAAATAGAGCTAGGACAGAGATGAGAAGATCATGAAAACTGTTCAGATAAAATATGGCAATGCATGTTGGGTGTCAGCAGAGGTGGATGGTTGCACGGGGTTACTGATCTGCAAACTTAAATTCTTGAACTGAATTCCTCACTTTTTCAATCTTCTTCATCCTCATTTTGTTATTGAAACATGAGTGATGAATTACATCAAATGGCATGTGTCCTTAAAGGCAAAATTCAGAATGTCTAATTATTAAGTACAAATGGAAGCTAGTGTATCATCAACGCAGCATGAAGAGATGTATGACAATTTGAGGCTGTTTTCCAAAGTTTCACATGTTTAAAAAGTCATTTAGTTTAGCTGAAACTACATTTAGGGCCTCAAAGCAGGTAGGATGTGGGGTTTACAGATTTTTTGTCACTGGCAAAGTGTTATTTAGACAACTGGAGAACCATCAGAAAATCTATACTTCTTTTTAATCAAGGACATACGTCAGTATATTTTCAGTTTCTTTTCTTAAAACTTGGTCATTGGAAGTTTGTTGGTATGTGCTAAAGGATTTTTTTTAATTATTATTTCTTGGTTTAATTCCTTGTTGCAGGTAAGGTGAGCCCAGAAAAGAACCTAATGCTAAGATGTTCATTTTACTTTGGAGAAACTATTATGAGCATTCATAAGATAACAAGTTGAAAAATTATTGTTGGTAGTACGATGGTAACTATGAAATGTTGAATAAAATAGAATTGGAAATTGATGAATATTATATTAACACTTTTATATTCAATGTAAATAATTAACCTAAAATAACTTCAAAGAGTTGAACGATATTGAAGTCCATATAGAGAGCAAGATTTCATATTTCCAAACAAGTTTATTCTTTAAATAAGAAACTTTAAAGCCCATAGAGAGATCAATTCTCTCAAAATCGATGGATTTTATTGTGACGACATTACAGAACTGTAGAACTGCCATAGTTTCAGTTGTTCTTTGACTTTTTAATTGGCGGTGCCGTGATGGTGATTAGAGCCATGTTTGATAATTTGATCTGGTTTCTTTTATATGGTTTTTAACCCATGATTGAAAGTCCAACTTAAGCATTAGTTCATTGCTTTAAAGCAAGGTTCTAAATATCGGATATCAGGATCGTATCGGATCGGGGTTTTTCATATCGGATATCGGGGATACGCGCGCATAACGGGCGTTCATATCGGACACTATATATAACGAAATAAAAGTTGGTTTAGTGTCATAGATATCAACCTAATAGAAATGATATAATATGCATGTAAAGACAGTAAAAAATAATATACATTTGCATGCAGTCGTGCAATAAATAAGTTATTTCATATCGGGCGATATATCGGATGATTTATCGGCCGATATCGGGCAAGTTATCGGCCGATATTTCAAATATTGGCCGTTTTTTACTGCAAACGATATGACGAACGATTTCTCTATATCGTATCGGCAGCAGGTGAAAAGGGAGATATCGGACGATATCTCGGCTGACTCGGCCGATATTTAAAACAGGGTTTTAGAGTTTACAAAGAGTAGTAATTATGCATTTAAAATTGGGACAGAGTTCTCTTTTAGAGAGAAGAAAGAAGACATGATGACAATCTAAATTATAATCAAGGTCCCTCCAAACTTTAAATCTCATAATCTAAATCTTGAGTACAACACAAAAATAATTCTACTGGAAACAAAGTAAATACTAAAGAAAAATGCATGGAAACAACTCCAGAAATAGCCTGTTACTTCTAACCTTTTATTGATTGGCTCACAAGTTTTTGTGTAATCTGGATCAGGAATGCACCACAATAGCATCATGCATCCAAACAAAATTTCACGATGGGTGGTATGAATCAGGCAGCAATGCGGCCACCATTGCAGGTTTTAGGGAGGGTTTGATGCAAGCAGCCTTTCTCCAAGCATTACACTGTTCCTTACTCGGACTCGAGACTTCCAGTTCACAAAGAACACCTTCCATTCTGCTCAAGCGTAGCGTCTCATGAAAGAAAGTAAGTTCAGTAACTATTAGTTTCTGGAAACATCTTTCCTCACTTCTAATGTAGATTTTCTTTCTATATCAGTGGCTAAATGATGAAACAATTCATTCTTGGTGAATACTTTGTTGAACTGATAGCTGTAATTATGTTTAATCCACACGTTTCATCTGAGTTTGGTCTAGGTTATATCTTGCAAAATGTGTTTTTGGAGTAGCTCTACTTGTAGAAAATACATATTCTGTTTTGAGATTTCTTGAGGCTTCTTTGGAACTTTTCTATTAGATTAATTGCCAAGTCATCGGAATCCTGAAAGCAAAATTTAAATTTTGGTCCTACAGAATACAACAAATTTTGGTGACAGCAGTTCTTGTCAAAAAGTCAATGTCATATCATTTCCATCTTTCTCTGTTACTTAAAATAATTAATATTAGGGTGCTAATTATCAGCATGAATGCCTAACCAATAATGCCTGTTTCATTTATAGGAACTAAATGTCTATCAGAATGGATCAAATTTTGTACATGCGGTTTGGATGGCACAGCTCTGATCACCAACTTGTGAGGATTTTTTTTGGGCCAGCTGAAATTTGCTAACTTTTAACAATTTTTTGCTTCTATTTAATCAAAAATTATTGGATCCTATAGACCAAATCCTTTGTTCTCATTCAATAATTTTTTACACATGATTGATAAAGCCACTAAAAATTTATCAAGGAAAAATATGTAGACAAATTAGGAACTAAGTGGCTCATTTAATAACAAGGCATAGGCGGCATTACTTTAGGTCCCATTGATTTTATTTTTTTTAATCGATTTACTGCCTATTATATAGGTTTTTTCTGCAAGTTAAGGATTTTAATATGTAATATTTAGTTCTTAGCCTCCACTATTATATTTTCTAGACATAGTAAGAGTTACAACTATATGAAACTATGAATATTATAAAAATCTATCTTAGGCCCATGAGTTTGGTGGAACTGTGCATGAAAAATGTTGGTTGAAATGGCGTTTGAGTTGGTGTTTTACTTTTCTGATAATATGTACAATGTTAATAACTTGTGGACGGAGTTATTTAACGGATCCAAGACTGGAATTCATGCCTAATAGGTGCAAATTTGTAAATAATCAGTTGCATTATCACAGGTGTCGACATTTAGAAAGCTGCTTTGCATCCTGGAAGTATATATGCTCTTGTTTCTCCAAAAGAAATTAAAAATGTTTATGTTTGCTATTTTCCCTTTAATTGATGCTTTCACAGTTCTTTTTATCTTTTCTAACTTATTATTTTAGTTTGGTAACTTCATGGGCTTTAGATCTAAAGTAACGACTTAAAATTTAACCATTTTCCCAAGAAAGTGATATACAGTATTAAAACATGTAATAGTAAATCAGGCAACATTTTGATCTTTCTCTTTTGCCTGCCTGTTGCCGTTTTGAGTTATGCTCTTAAGTAGATAGAAGAACAGATTGATTGTGATAATAAAAATGCCATCTGCTTTGGCTCTTTGGTAACTCTGTGTGACAGTGTGGTACTGATAACAAAAGCTACCACCGTTTCTTGTTGGCTCTTGGGACTAACTATTAGTTCATCCAGATACCAGATTTTCTTTGTTCCTTGGGATGCAAATATAGTTTATTAGGACTGAAACAGACTGATAACTATATATGACACAAGTAGTAGACTTGCATACAATATGTTTCACCTGATGCTTCTATTAGAATGTTTCCCACCTATTCATCTGGAAGCACTAGAAATTAAACTGAATTTATAATTAAAGCTTATGTTATCATTATATTTCATGTTTGCCATAATCCTCTATATATTATTCCCAAGGTATTCAGAATATTCTGTTTCTTTTTCTATTTAGATTTTTACTCTGTGTATAGAATCTTTCTGTTTAAATTCATATGTTATTCATCTGTTATCACAACTTTTTTTGTAGGATTCGTTCTCATAAAACCTCTAGTTGATGATGTACTGGACAATTGCAAGGGAGCGGAGGTAGAATTTGAATCTTCATACAACAATATTGTTGCTGGTACACTTCTTGGAATGGTGCTTGCTCTAATTCCCAGTTCAAGGTTGGAGCAATTTGATTTGCTATGTTGGAGCAAGGGACTACAGCAATTTGATAGGCCATAATTGATTTTAAATCTCTGCAACGAATCCATCTATGCCCAGAACCTTATCGTTAGGAAGTTGACACAAAGAAGCAAACAACGCCGGCTAGATCTCGTTCTAACGCCAACGAACCCTAAATGATACATTCAAGTAGGAATACTTGATTCTACGAGAAAAGGATAAACAAC
This sequence comes from Agave tequilana, assembly GCA_038442645.1. NCBI lineage: Eukaryota > Viridiplantae > Streptophyta > Magnoliopsida > Asparagales > Asparagaceae > Agave > Agave tequilana. Next base: position 14,743 of record JAVJIF010009487.1, read on the forward strand.
TCGAATCTACGAGCAATTGAAAGAGAGAAGATTTAATTTTATTGACTATAAAAAGTTGAATAATAAAACTGTAGGTCATTTAGAGGGAGGGAGGGGTGATTAGGTGACTAGCTAATTTAAGACAAATAATGCGAAATTAAAATTAATTATGCAATCTAAAAACTTTTAGGCTAACACACCAAATATAACCAAAGAGTGTAGCTAAATTCCCGGTGAAGGACTCTGAACTATCTCCTTAAGATTGCTCTACATTAAGAGTTGAGGTGTCACTATGACTCTCTTGATTGAATACAAGTGTGAGTAAATAATCTCAAGCATATGACAATAAAGCATAAGATATATCAAGCATATATAGATGAAAACAATATAAGCATGCAAGATATAAAACACAAGTGAGAGAGAACACATGAGAATTATTTCGAGGTTCAAACACACTTGCTTTACGTCTCCGCCTTCAACACTATGAAGGATTTTCACTATAAACGATCCCGTAAGATCACTCGGTGCCGCAACACCAACAACGAGCTCCCACAAGAACTCTTGAACCCGCAAGTCCCTCCTTGTTCCCGTAAGAACAACACACGCAAGCTCACTAGCTTGCCGAGGCCGCACCTCTACAATGAGTTCCCTCAAGAACCCTACACAACACGAACCCACTAGTTCGCCGAGGCCTCAACCTCTACAACACCTCAAATATAAGGGGTGGAACACTTGTGATCACTTCTCTTGATCACAAAAACAAACTCTCACAAACAATGATCCTATAGGATGAATATAGAAATGAAAAGCTCAAGTTTGTGTGAGAAAACTAAATAGAACCTGTGGTGAAAAAAACTCAAGAGAATGCTTTTGAAAACTCAAGAAAACGCTCTTGATAAACTCTCTTTTTGATATGGAATTTAAGCCCAAAAACTTATTGGAAAACCTCTGAGAAAGGTGGGAAAAACTGGCTCTAAAATCCTCTTAAAATCTTGTTGAAAACTGGTCGAAACAACCCCCTTTTATAGAGTTACAAAAACTAGCCGTTGGGGCTCAATACCTAGGCCAGATGTCCTGTCAGTCGACCGGCCGGTTGACCGGCCAACGGTCATTTTTGAGACCGTTGGGGTTGCCGGTCAACCACCCAGTCGAACCACCTTCATCTTCTTCCTCCTCCAAACCACCACAATCTCCACCTTATTCTTCTTTATCCTCTTAAATTAACCATCACCACCACCAAATTTCCTTCTCCTCTACCTTATCTCAACTCCCACCACCTCCTTCTCCTCCCATCTCCTTTAATTTCAACATCTCACCACTCAAATTAACATCACCATCTTCACTATCTTCATTACCACTCACCACCACCAAAAACTCCAAACCACAGTCTCCTCCCCTCCTTGGGGTGGCCGCCGCCACCCCCTTCTCCGGCGGCGACCGGCGCCGCCCTGGGCGCCGCGCCGGGTGCCGCGGTCTCAGCCAAAGTCCGGCCAAGCCAGGCCACGGCCTGGCTCCGCGCCTGAGGGGCTACTGCCCCCCACTCTCTACTCTCTTTCTCTCTCTTCTCTCTCATCTCTCTCTCTCTTCCTGTTTCTCTCTCTCACCTTCCCCTCTCTCTGTAGTCTCTCTCTTTCCAGCTCTCCCTCTCTACTCTCTCTCATCTCTTTCCCTCTCTAGTTCTCCTTTTCTCTCTAGTCTCTTTCTAACTCTCTCTTTCTCTCTCTAACTCTTTCTCTCTCTTCTCTCTCCTCTCCTCTTTCTCTCTCTAAAAATTATATATATATAATTATATTTTGGCGCGTGCGCGATTTTTGGGATTTCAGAGTTTTTGGCTTTTCCAGAGATTTAAGCGAGTGTCCTCGCCTTGATTTGGGTGTCCCCGCTTCGTCAGGTTGACATGTATTTTATTCCGTATTTATATGTTTTGTATTGGGTGGTGCCCCTGTATTTATATGTGGCCAAGTGCCCGTAATTGTACTTGTATATGCCTGTGACGATGCTTTACTAGGGTAGTTTACTTCTTGCATATATACTATACTTATGATGTACTATTTTTATTGCTTTATACTATGTGTGTCACTCTTCGAGGTCGTTAGCCTCCGGCTCTCTACTTGGCCTCCGGGCCCTTTCAGCTTTCGGGCTTTCTATTTGGCCTCCAGGCCCTTTCAGCTTTCGGGCTTTCTACTCGGTCTCCGGGCCCTATCAGCCTCTGGGCTCCTCCACTCCACAGTAGTGTAGATATTATCACGCTTGTATGTATGCTCGTGTGATACTAACATCTAGTACAGGTACTCTCGTACCAACTCTGGGTTCTACCCACTCCAAGGCTGGCTACCCAATGGTTTCAGGCCTCTACCCTTATGGGTTTCGTGGTAGCAACCGAGAGTGCGCTTAGACCCCGAGCGTACTTTAGCCTCTGGGCTCTCACCTACTACCTCGAAAGAGAAGTGCGCTCACTCAGGTCTTTCAGCTATGCCTGGTAGGCATGCTTAGCGCTTAGCGCTCAGCGCTTTACCACTAGATTCGGCTAGGCGAGATGCTGCCGGATTTTCTACTGCCTTTAACTCGAGTCATCCCAGTAATCTCGCCAGGCGCTCTAGTGTTAAACACTATTCGTTACCCGTACCTCCAGCTTGCTCAGCTCTGCTTGATTATGCTCAACTATTAATCTATCACTTGCTATGTACATGCTTGATAGATTAACACTTGACATACACCTGTCTGTATCACTTAACAACTGATGTGTTATCACCTGATATCGGGCATGCTACTACTTAACACTTGCTCCCTGTTATGACATGACTTATCACCTGCCATCTATCTGTTAACACTTGACCTGTGATTATCACATTTACGAGAATCCTGCCCTATTTTCCTGTATTATATATAGTGACCTGTTATCCTGTGTTATATACAGTGACCTGCACTTCTGTTATACATGGACTCATGTACTCTTGAATTCTTGATCATGTCCTGCTCCTACTATTCCCGTAATTGATAATTACATAATATTATAATAAGACAACTTGCACCCGGTTCGGGGGAAACTAATGGGTCCTGAATAATCATGTTTATGGTGGTCTTATCGAGTCACCCGTGGCCACATACTTGAGGGATCACCTGGCGGCCACCAGGGATTCCGTGGGGTATGCTGGCCCCCTACTCTTGTTTATTCCTGTCAAGTATGCACACGCCCTGGCCTATTTCTATAGGATCTGCAATACTCTATTCCTGTTCGGGCGTATAATAAGTCCCAGTACCTAGCGGTACGTTCTGATTCAGCACCGGATACTCTTGGACCGTTATCCCGGGCATGTGCGGGGCCCATCCTAAACATGGTTCGTGGAACTTCATCAGTTTTCAAATAACTTTCTTTATAAGTTGTAAGTGAAAGTATGTGGAATGGGACGCATACTAAAGCCTACAACTTAGACGGCCCAATTATAATAAGTGCTAATATACAATTTGTCGTGTTATTTTGTAACTCAGGTTGTATGCGCTCAGATTACGGTAACATGGTATCAAGGTATATAGATGAGGGTTTTCTTGTTTGGATTATTTCTTCTATGTACTAGTCTCATGGAGCTGTGACCTAAGCCTGTACGATCGGTTTTGCTCGTGATCGTTTTGCGGTTTTATGTTAGTCTAGGAGATATCTGGTGCTGCCTTGTCTACCTTATTTATCGCCTCGTTACCTGCTCTTATAATTTTATATCATGCATGTTTCCGGCTTGATATCATTACTGTCTCTCCACTTGCTCCTGCATGCCTGTGCTCACGACACGGTTTTCAATGCATGTTTATGATTTAGATTTATCGATATACGTGTGCTTATCTTCGCACGCCACTTGGCACTAGCCTCACTACTCACCGGGGAGTTCTGACTCCCCTGAATCCTCATGTCCAGTTCTCGGAGTTTGGAGCTTGTGAATTCTCCCAGTTGCTGACCTGAGAGGTGTAGCGGTAGCGTGGATCATCAGCAGACCGTCCAGAGCCCTATCCTTCCATGTCTCCCTGCGCGTCTCTCGAGTTTTCCTTCTGTAAACTCGTGAGCGCCCCTTGTACTGTTCATTCTTGCACATCTCTTTGTATTTTCGTATTTGCGCCTATCAGTGATGTAATATTCTTGTAATATTGTGTCATATCTGGTGATAACTTTGTAATTGTACTCATATGTTGGAATGTATAATGCACCTGTGCTTTTATACTCTGATTCTTGTCTGTACTAATGCTTATCGTATATACGTGAGGGTATTTCTTACCTGCGTATATACGTCACAGTAACGTCTCCGTACCTGCAGGATCGGGGTGTTACAGATGAAGTACATTGATGTGAGATATCACAAGATACGTCAGTGGGTCATGGATGATAAGATGATCGATTTGGTAAAGATTAGTACGAAGAAGAATCCAGCAGAGATGCTGACGAAGACCATCCCGGTGGAGAAGTTCAGATGATCTCTAAATTTCATCAAGCTTCTCCAAAGATAAAGTGACGAATAGGCTCTTGGAAGGAAGCCATGTGAAGTCACAAAAGAGGGAAGAAAGCAAGGCGAATGAAGCGGATGCCAATTTCTATGAAGGGATTGAACATGAGTCAAGGTGAAAATTGTTAGTATTTGGAGTGCCTCATATTCATTGGAGAAGAATTCAGGTTCAGGTGAAGGTGTTACAAGCTTCACAGATCAAGCACGAACATGACATACATTGTGTATGATTATTAGTCGACTAATAGGTCTTATTAGTCGACTAAGTCTTGAGCTAGTCGACTGATATTTTGGATAGTCGACTAGATCCTATAACAGAGAGTTGGGTTCTCAGATTGTGTTACAGTAGTCGACTAGGTTTTACAATAGCCGACTAGGTTATCTGAGCAGAAATTCTTGACAAACAAAACGATCCTTTCCTACATTTGTTGGTCAGGACTCACACGATACACAATCCTTGTGGTGAACACAATCCATCCAACTCTTGCATGAGAGATGGTAAATGGACAAAGGGTTTCCCAAAGCCATACAATGACTATACAATAATTGATGCTAAAGGATTTCCTGTCTATAGGAGGAGAAAGGCCTCACCAATAGCAATTATTAAAAATGTAGCCGTTGATAGTTCATGGGTTGTCCCTTACAATCCAATGTTGTAACAAAGATTCCAATCACATATCAACATTGAGGTCTCAACACATGCTAAGATGCTTAAATACCTTTTCAACTATGTGCATAAAGGGCCAGATTGCGCAACTGCAATTATGAAGAATGATTCAGAGTACAAAAATGATGAAATCAAACGTTATGTTGACTCACGGTATATCAGTGCAGCAGAAGCTGCTTGGAGATTGTTTGATTTCAACTTGCAGAACCGATACCCTCCAGTTGAACACTTATGATGCCATTTGCAGGAAGTATACTTCCATGATAATGGAGATGTCAAAGAAATTATCAGTTCAGAAAGGAGCAGGAAAACAATGCTGCTATATGGTTTGCAGCCAACATGCTCGAAAGTACCGATACAGGGAGTTCCCACATGCATTCATATGGGATAGACAGATTTTAGAGTGGATGCCTCGCCGGAGGGGATTCGCAATAGGGCGATTACTGTATGCACATCCCGCATCTGGTGAGCGCTACTACCTTAGGATTCTATTAGATGTTGTTCGGGGTGCAGGGAGTTTTAAGCACCTACGTTCAGTTGATGGCGTAACACAACCAACCTTCAAATTGGCATGCCTTGCAATGGGCCTTCTTGGAGATGATAAGGAGTGGGGAATTCTATCCGACAATGAATGCAGTACCGCAGTTTAGCATTCTATGGACTCAGCAACCTGAGCACATCATTTCTATCGATGAGCTGCGTTCTGAAATTGCAGTCTGCCCTCCACTAAATCTGGTATAGCTGTCAGCTTCCTTCTAAACTAACAAAGTAATACATATTTGACAACCTGCAGTGATCCAAATAAACAACAATCAAATAATTACATTCTTTACTTTGCGACAGGAATATATTACACGATAAGAGCAGTCATCTCATATATCTTTAGTGGAGCAGCAATCACGTACAGTTCGTGTGCACTCTACTGAATGTGATCCTTCTATATATTTTCTTCATCATTGCTACTTTGACATTGGTTTGCAATATTTGCAGATATCGTATAAGGCTTGAGCTGAGGGATCCTATTCGAAGGGTCTTCATCACATTGTTCAATAAGGAAGCTGAAGAGATCCTGCAGGTTCACGCATTAGAAATTGAAGAAATGAAATCTCAGGTACTTCTGAAAAAACAATTTAACAATAATATTGTATAAACAAGTGATACTAAATACATGTCTACCATGGGGGGGAAAAAGAGAAAAGACCTGAGTGAATCTCTCTGATTCTACTACAGGAAGATGGTTTTGCAAAGATAGCAAAGATCCTTGGCAGGGCTCAAGACAAATAATACAAATTCACAATCAAATACACGGATCATGACTTCCAGTATGGCAACAAAAGGAAGCTACACAGCCTACACAATTGATTGTGCTCCAAGAGCTTACATTCTTCAACAGCCATATCTGTCCGGAACCAGAAATTGAAGCTGATGAAACTGAATATAGTTCAGATGAAGCTGATAAAACTGAATATAGCCCAGAAGATTCAGCAAAAGATTCTGATGCAGTCAATACTTCTGATGAAACTGAATATAGCTCAGAAGAGATTCGGCAACAGATTTTGATGCAGTCAATACTTCTGAAGAAACTGAAGCAGAAGGTTCAGCTGACTCTTCCCTGTAGCTGCTAACAAAAAAAAAAATAAAAAAAATGCTTTGAGGGAGTTCTTTCCGTTGCTTTCAATCCTTTTGCCATTGAATAGATGTTTGCTTTCATCAGCATTCCTGAAAGCACACATCTATTCTTTTTGGTGATATTATGCTTTTAAGTAGACTTATCAGACACCTGGATCCTACTAGTAATTTCCTGTTGTTACTAAGTATGTTTAAATTAGTACTTATGCACTCTAAGCATGTTTGCTTTCATCAGCATTTCCTGAAAGCACACATCTACCCCAGCGTGTAAGCACAAAAACTTGTTCGGGCAGGTGAGGATGACTCTCAACATGAAAACTCCAAAGATTAAGTTAGCAAGCAATAGAGTCTCAAGAGTACTGCATTATAATCTCATATCCAACCCCATCATCACACTGCTACCTGTGTCATTTAGGTTGCTCTCTCCTACCATGGATGAGGGTTTTGTATCAACCAGTAACGTTAAATGCTGGACATTTGAATCTATAACGAACAAAAACAGCAACGACATTGGGAAAAAAGAGTAGAGACCTAAGGAATGTTAGATGTATTACGAGTGAAGATCAAAGAGTGTTAGCAATGGATAATGAAACAAAGAAAAGCTGAAGTTATTTTCATAATTTATTAAATGAGAATACATAGGAGAACCTAGTATCTGTGGTAGGAACTATAGATATATTGAGAAAATTAGGCTTAGCAAAGTTAAGGATGTTCTAAAGAAGATGAAAACCGAGCAAGTAGTAAGACCAGATGATATTCCTATCAAGCTTTGGAAGTCATTTATAGAGGATGATTATCAGATTCATGCAGGTGTGCAGATAAATGAATTAATTAGAAGAGTTCAAAACATATATTCTTGTATCCAAAAGTAAAAGAGCAAGAACTGGTAAAACCCCAAAACATAAACAGGGCTTAGTGGCAAAACTAAAATAGAAAATTAACAAAACTACATACCAGTTGAACATGAAAACCCTGAATTTGGTTTCAGAAATTAAGAGGAAGCAAATAAAGTTAAAAAACCAGAGAAAAAGAAGCTAACACTAATTGGAAATTTTATCAGACAGTTTCTATGCAAATAGTTTCTATGCATATTTGAAATTTTACTTTGCCGGAAATGGAAAAGGACTAGACCTGCGCATACAAGAAACTATGCTCCTATGAATTGCTTGTGTAAGCGTTTTAACATTAAATTGTTCAATAAAAAGGTGTCTCTAGATCTCTTGGGTAATAACCAAAAATTGTGAATTATTATTGACCGCTGCCAAAACTCTTGAATATTTATCCTAAGATAAAGAACAGATAAATACACCTTACCAGCATGATCTTTTTGAATTACAACAGAATGATTTCAACAGCACAAATGAATCAGTTTTTTATGCCCCTACAGTCCCAATTTTAATTCATCACGCGATTACCAAACTTAAATCAAATTAAGTCCTACTTTAATATATTCTTAGAAGGCATCAGCCACCTTAAATCTAACTAAGTTCTACCATAAAATATGCATGGAAGGGAAGGCTCACAAGTAATTAATTCTCAGTCTGTGCTTTCTCACATGATCTGAGCAGTACGAACAACAACCCACAGACAGCACTTCCAATCCACCCAACACGAAACCATGGCTCCTGACTGACTTGCACACAAAAACTGCCAGCACTCAACTGCGTCGAAACAAAGAAGAGAATCAGAGATTTAGAATCAAAACTATTAAAAGAGAACTAACCATTACCTGTTCACACCACACACCGCCCACATAGATGCACGCGCGCACCCACAGTATTGAATAAGGAGAACCACCCACTGTGTCGACTTAGACGGCGAGGGCCAGGGGCGCTAGACAGTCATCCACCGGATCAAACAACCCTGACACGGACACGAGCAGCGGGACGATAAACGATAGAAGCTGATAGCTTTGGTATGATAGATACAGAGATATAGATAGAAGCTTAAGAAGAAAGAGTTAAATAGAGGCAAGCAGAAAAGAATGCATTGCATTGACTTACATGATCACTTTGATCCTAGACAGCCGATTATAACATTAGATTTCAAGATCGATAATGGAAATAATCCAAAACAACATCCTCACAAATTAGATTCAATATAAATTTCAGAACCACCAAATTGTTGGAAAGAGAGGATATTACCAAGGAGTTGACAGGAGTGCCGCTGACAGGATTGCCAAGTGTTGTCGAAGATCGCCGGGAAGTCGATGACGAAAGGCAAATGGGACAGCAGCAGGAAATAGCAGTAGCAGCAGAAATCAGGCAGGGGCGGTCGACCGGACCGGTCAACCGACATGCACAGCATGCACGGGGTCTTAGGCGGTCGACCGGACCGGTCGACCGAAATGCCCTGACTGCAAGACCCAAACTCTCTGTTAATTTGGGTCGATCGGACCGGTCGACCGGAGAGGAGGTCGGTCAACCAACCGGTCGACCGACAGTCGGATCTGGGCAAAAATCTGCTGCTCCGCAAATCTAAGTATTTAAGCCTAAATGTGTTTTCTAGGGTTGAATAGCCTGCGAAAAAGTGATAAGCAAAAGCTCTCTTGCATTCAAAGAGGCTGATAGCTATTGTAAGTATCTTCCTTGAAATCATCTCTTCATTTGATTGCCCCGAGGACGTAGGCATTGAGGCCGAACCTCGTTAGATCGTGTGTTTGCGATTTGTGTGTTCTTCGTGTGTCTGTTGGATGTTCTTTGTGCTTGGAGATCTGTGAGATTCTCTATTGGTTGTTGTCATTGGCGCACAACAAGTGGTATCAGAGCTTCCAGGTTGCCCTTGGGATTTCTGAGGATTCGAAGGGCTCGAGATCTGATCCGGTGGAGATCGTGTGTCGATCTCAGATCGGAGGTATTAGTGTTCGTAGAGATCGTGTGTCGATCTCAGAAAAACTCAAGGAGGGCTCGTTGAATCTGTGGTGAAGTAGATCCGGAGAGAAACTCGATCTAGGGTTTCAAGGGACAGGTAAAAATCCGATTTTTATTTGTGTAGGGATCTATTTCAAGTTGGTTGTTTCTTCCGCATAGATAGAGAATCAGGGAAAATCTCAATGGCAGAAGAAACTGCATCTGTTAAGATAATGAACTCTCACCCAAGGATTGAAGTTATTAAGTTCAATGGCACTAATAACTTCGGTATGTGGAGATGCGAGGTTATGGATGCGCTGAATGCATCGAACCTCGAGGATACTCTCCTATTGGAGAGGAAGAAGAGCACAACCACTGATGAAGAGTGGGCGAAGATGAATAGGTCGGCATGTGGCTTGATACGTTCATGCTTGTCGCAAGACATCAAATATCTTGCACAACATGAGACGTCGGCAAAGAAGCTGTGGGATACCCTTGCAAAGAAATACCTGACTAAGAGTGTTGAGTTCAGGTTACAGCTTAAGAGTAAGCTGTATAGCTTTCGAATGAAGAAGGGGAGCACAGTAAATGAGCACATCAACCGATATACGAAGCTCCTTACAGACTTGGTAAACGTGGATGTCATTATAGATGAGGAAGATAAGGCGATCATCTTTCTGAACTCACTCCCGAAGAGGAGTATGAGACATTCACTCTGACCTTCATCAATGGAAGGCAGACCCTGGATTATGATGAGGTGTCGTCAGCACTGTCGAGTTATGAGGCAAGAAAGAAGGAGAGGCATCCTTCAAAGTCAAGCTCATCGGCGGAGGCACTAGAAGTAAGGGGCAGGAATTCATCAAGGAAGGGCAAGGAGGTTAGAGGAAGATCGAAGTCTAGGCCGGGCTTCAGGGATCTCAAGAGAAATCAGTGCGCTTTCTGCAAAGAGATTGGGCACTGGAAGGTAGACTGTCCAAAGATCAAGGGAAAGAAGAAAGAATCAAAGTCTGAAGCAAATCTCGCAAAAGTGGTAAAAACTGCAAGCAGAAAATCACAGGCAGATGGATCAGATTCAGATTCTTCAGTGTTCTCTTTTTCAGTTACTACTCCCGTCATAGGCTACTCCGGTGAAAACGAGTGAATCTTGGACAGAGGTGCAACATATCATGTGTGCCCTAATCGAGACTGGTTTACCAGTTTTGAGAAGTTGGAAGGGTGTTCGGTCGTCATGGGCGATGATCATCCATGCATCATGGAGGGTGTTGGCACTATTCCAATCAGGATGTTTGATGGGATGGTGAGAGAGCTGAAAGAAGTAAGATATGTACCTCAGCTGAAGAGGAACTTGATCTCTGTAGGAGCTTTGAAATCATTGGGCCTTGGAGTGTCTATTAAGGAGGGAGTTCTTAAAATGACAAAGGGTTCGATGGTGGTGTTGAAGGCTGATCGCCGGAACAACTTGTATTACTTGAAGGGTAGTACAGTGATAGGGCAGGTGGCAGATTCTACCAATCAGAAGGAAGATTCAACCCGGCTGTGGCACATGAGGCTGGGACATGCAGGGGAGAAATCAATGTAAGCTCTTGTGAGGAAAGGGTTGCTGAAGGGTGCTGAGACCTGCAAGTTGGATCTATGTGAACATTGTATCATCGGCAAGAAGACCAAGGTGAAGTTTGGCACAGCTTCACACTGCACAGAGGGTATTCTTGACTATGTTCACACGGATGTATGGGGACCTACCAAGACTGCATCAATTGGAGGTAACCACTATTTTGTGTCGTTCATTGATGACTATTCTAGGCGCTGTTGGGTGTACACTATGCGACACAAAGATGAAGTCCTAGAACTGTTCGTGAAGTGGAAGGCTAATTTGGAGAGAAGCACGGGAAGGAAGGTCAAGGTCCTCCGTTCTGACAATGGAAGAGAGTACAAATCGGATCCTTTCCTACAGCTATGTCTTGATGAGGGCATAGAGAGACACTTCACGGTACGAGAGACTCCGCAACAAAATGGGGTGGCTGAGAGGATGAACCAAACTTTGCTAGAGAAGGTTCGGTGTATGTTATCCAATGCAGGACTGCCAAAGAAGTTTTGGGCTGAAGCTTTGGGGTATGCATGCCATCTTGTGAACAGGTTGCCATTGTCTGCAATAGGGGGAAGACTCCTCTTGAAGCTTGGTCAGGAAGAGCTGCTGGGGACTATGATTTGCTACGGATTTTCGGATGTCCAGCCTACTACCATGTCAGAGAAGACAAGTTGGACCCAAGGGCAAAGAAAGGGGTGTTCGTTGGCTTCAAGCGAGGAACCAAGGGGTTCAAGATTTGGGACCAAAAGGACAACAAGTTCATACTCAGCAGGGATGTCACGTTCGATGAGGCTTCTTTGATGAAGCCTACGGTCTCTCAGCAGGTGGAGACCAGCAAGACCAAGGAGCTATTGCAGCAGGTGGAGATTGATGCAGATCCACCATCTCTAGAGGATTCAATATCAGTTCGGATCATTCCTGAGGTGACACAGGGAGGTGATCGAGCAGCTGAAGAAGATGCTGAAGATGTTGAAGAGGGTCAGGAGCAGGTCATGGGTACTGTTCCAGATCCTACTGCAGTGGAAAGACCACGGAGGAACACTAGGAGACCAGGCTGGCTCACTACTGATATGGTCGTCGCGTATGCACTTTCAGTTGTTGAAGAGGCTATTCCATCTACCTTCAGAGAAGCTGAGATCAGCTCGGAAGTAAGGATGTGGAAAGAGGCCATGAATGAAGAGATGCAATCTCTCTATAAGAACAACACATGGGAACTCACCAAGTTGCCCATGGGGAAGAAGGCCATAGGGTGCAAGTGGGAGTTTGCTAAGAAGCAAGGATCTCTCCAAGAAGATGAAGTGCGCTACAAGGCAAGGTTGGTGGCTAAAGGCTACGCTTAGAGGGAAGGAATTGACTATAACGAAGTGTTCTCCCTGGTAGTTAAACACTCGTCAATTCGGATTCTATTTGTCTTGGTTGCGCAAAATGAGTTGGACCTTGACCAACTTGATGTGAAGACTGCCTTTCTCCACAGCGATCTTGAGGAGGAGATCTATATGACACAGCCCACAGATTACAAAGCTGCAGGAAAGGAAGAGTTAGTATGTAAGCTAAAGAAATCGCTGTACGGTCTGAAGCAGTCTCCTAGACAGTGGTACAAGCGATTTGATAGTTTCATCAGGAAGAAGAAGTACACACGTAGCCATTTTGATCCATGTGTGTACTACAACAGGCTACCATCAGGTGAATATATCTATCTACTTCTTTATGTAGATGATATGTTGATTGCTTCGAGGTCGAGATCTGCTATTGATGCTCTGAAGAAGGATCTATCGTTAGAGTTTGAGATGAAGGACCTGGGAGAAGAGAGGAAAGTATTAGGCATGGAAATCACTAGAGACAGGAAAGCTGGCAGGATAAGTTTGACTCAGAAGGGCTATTTGGAGAAGATACTGCAAAGGTTTAATATCAGCAAGGATACTAAGTCTGTTAGTACACCTATGGCGCCACACTTCAAATTGTCAGCAAAGATGTCTCCAAGGAGTGTTCAAGAGCGTGAGTATATGTCTCACGTTCCATATGCCAGTGCTGTGGGTAGCTTGATGTACGCTATGGTGTGTACGATGCCAGATCTATCACAGGCAGTCTCCATGGTGAGTCGTTATATGCATGATCCGGGACAGGGTCATTGGGAAGCTGTGAAATGGATCTTGAGATACATCAAGGGAACAGTTGATGTAGGCCTAGTATTTGAGAAGGACAACACCAGAAAGCAAGAGTGCATAGGGTATGTGGATTCAGACTATGCAGGTGACCTTGACAAACGCCGGTCGACGACGGGATATGTTTTCACATTCTCACAGGCACCGGTGAGTTGGCGCTCCACACTTCAGTCTACCGTCGCGTTGTCGACCACAGAGGCTGAGTATATGGCTATGACAGAGGCCATGAAGGAGGCAATCTGGCTTCAGGGGTTGCATGATGACTTGGGCGTGGAACAGGATATGTTGAAGATAAACTGTGACAGCATGAGTGCCATCTACTTGGCAAGGAACCAGGTCTATCATGTAAGGACGAAGCATATTGATGTCAGGTACCATTTCGTTCGGGAGATTCTGGAGGAAGGTGACATCGACTTGTTGAAGATTCATACTTCGGAGAATCCGGCAGATATGCTTACGAAGGTGGTGTCGGGAGTGAAGTTTGCACACTGCAAAGCTTTGCTCCATGTCCTTCAGGTGATTTGAGCTTGATGAAGCTCATTTGGGTGAACTACGGACGGCTTGATCCCTTGGGCAATGGTACGTAGGCAACCATGTTGGTGCAGCCACTATTGAGTCGGTGTTCGGCTCAGATTTGGGAAATCTTCACCGAGGTGGAGAATTGTTGGAAAGAGAGGATATTACCAAGGAGTTGACAGGAGTGCCGCCGACAGGATTGCCAAGTGTTGTCGAAAATCGCCGGGAAGTCGATGACGAAAGGCAAAGGGGACAGCAGCAGGAAATAGCAGCAGCAGCAGAAATCAAGCAGGGGCGGTCGACCGGACCAGTCGACCGACATGCACAGCATGCACGGGGTCTTAGGCGGTCGACCGGACCGGTCGACCGAAATGCCCTGACTGCAAGACCCAAACTCTCTGTTAATTTGGGTCGACCGGACCGGTCGACCGGAGAGGAGGTCGGTCGACCAGCCGGTTGACCGAGAGTCGGATCTGGGCAAAAATCTGCTGCTCCGCAAATCTGGGTATTTAAGCCTAAATGTGTTTTCTAGGGTTGAATAGCCTGCGAAAAAGTGATAAGCAAAAGCTTTCTTGCATTCAAAGAGGCTGAAAGTTATTGTAAGTATCTTCCTTGAAATTCATCTCTTCATTTGATTGCCCCGAGGACGTAGGCATTGAGGCCGAACCTCGTTAGATCGTGTGTTTGCGATTTGTGTGTTCTTTGTGTGTCTGTTGGATGTTCTTTGTGCTTGGAGATCTGTGAGATTCTCTATTGGTTGTTGTCATTGGCGCACAACACAAATCTCATTGCAGAATGAAGATACACATCGTTCAGGATTAAAATATCAATAGAACTATAAACATTTACCTCTAAAATTCATTATAAAACCTACAACATTCATTATAAATCATTAAATACTCACCAGAACTATTAATACTTGTGTCTAAATTCATTACAAAATTCAAAACCACCAAACTCATTATAAATCATCAAGCAGAACTAATTTTAATTTTTGACAAAAGCACCATGACCAAAGTGGCAGCATCGAAAATTTAATGAGTTAAATAAATGAGAACAAAACACTACTAATAGAACGCAACATATAAAGGAAAGAGTTAACCTGCAGACCCTATGGATGCTGATCACATTCTTTATAATGCAGCTAACACATTCAATTCATTTGCAAATTGCAATTGTAGAAGACAAAAAGAAAGATCCAAGTGCGAGACTTTCATCTCCTTGCTTCCTCCACTGCGCCACAGAGAGCATCGAGATATTCCTTCTTCACATCACAAGTTTTCGCTTCAATGTTCATCCACCCGGTTTGAATGTGTTTCTCCCACTTCTTCTCCAAAGGCGCGGCCTTTTCTTTATCAATAAACTCCAAACCCAACTCCAAAAGTGGGAGTGAGATGTCCATCCCCGTTGCCTTCCAATGCTTCTTTGCCTCTTCAGTCAAAAGCTTGAAATCTTCCTCATACCCTTTTGCAGAATCATTGTTCTCCTCCTCTTTCTCGCTCGTGTTCTTCTTCTTTTTCTTCTCTTTCTCTTTCTCGCCCCAAGCCCTGCTGGAGAGATCGAGGAACTGGTGGTCGAAGGGGGTGGTGGGGCCCACTCTAGATTTGACGCGGTAGCGGTCTTTAAGTGTGCGGAACTTTCTGTAGAGCTGATCGCTCGTAAGTATTTGATTGAGAGAATCTTTAATGGCGTTGAAAAAGGGCGTCATGGTGCTGCGCGTGGGAGTGTTGCCATTGTTGTTCGCCCTAAACTCGATCACGGCTTTGAGGACAGTGAGCACGTCCTCCTCCGCAGTCTGCTCCCGAGACGTGCCACTGCCTTCGCCGTCGCTCTTGGGCATTGAAGAAGAGGGGAAGGCGGAGGCACCACTGTGTCAGACTTTTCATGACGGCGGCGCTTGCTACTTGATTCAGGGAAGTCCTTGGACATTGACATGGAAAGAGATTGGGAGATTTAGGGGTGCTTGGGGTTTGAGGATGAATGGGAGATTTAGGGGTGCTTAAGGGTTGGGATGAAGGAGAGGGTTTCGGGGATTTATAAAGGCATGATGATGCTGAGATGACTTAGAAATTGAAACGGGACAAAGGGGAAGAATCGCAAGGGTCAAGGATTTCCTTCAGGGTTGTAAACGCGTGATGTTTGATGATTAAGGGAGATATTAAAGTTGACTAGGTATTGACTAGGTTTCCTAACTTCGTTTGGACTCACTAAAATGAGCAATCCAATTATGAAAAAGTTTGGGAGTTCCCACGCATACCTGAGGGCAATTTAGTGCTACATAAATGATATTAACTTCTTATTTGATCAAATCAAAAATCAATCAAACAAAAACTAATGAGATTGCTCCCAGGTCTGTGATTTGGAAACGAAATTAATGGTATGATGTTCTTATTTGGTCAAATCAAATATTAATCAAACAAAAATTAATATCAATTTAAAATTCTATCTACTATTTTGCTAGAGAAAAAATCTGAAACTTTACTTTTAATTAGAATCTTAATCGGGAAAATATCAATTTAAAATTTAGAGTTTCAATTTTATTAGGACTCTTATAAGAAAAATAGGTCAATTCATATTTTAAATTTGACAATATAAGGAATTTAAATCTTATGACGAGTCTTGTAACTTGTAAGAAAAAAATAGATCATATCAAATTAAAATTACAATTTAATATAAAAAAACTTATTAAATCAAAACGTCAACTTAATTTGGATCTAATCAAGGTAACCAATCAAATTAAAAAAAATAAATCATGAAGCATTTAAAATATATAGATATAATAAACAAATATATTTAATTACCAAGATTGAAAAAGATAGAAAATAAGTGAGGACGGAAAAAAAAAAAAAAAACACGCCTTTTCAAACTATTTACTTTTATAAGCATAATTATAGATTTATTAGATACTTACTACTTTTGCTGAAGATATTTTGTTAGCATCCGGTTCAATATTATATCATTATATTTGTGTGCAAACATGTATAAGTAGGGTTTGGTTTAAGTTCGGAGCTAGATTTGATCCAGGCCAGGGTCGGCTCTTTTAGACCCATACCTGCATATTGTGGATTCGGATTAAGTACAGTTAGGGGTTGGGATTCCGAGAATTCTATCGGGTAAGAATCTCAATCTATACCCTATCATAAATATTCTAGAAAGACTTTGGATATGTTGGGTTCGCTTCGAGGGCAAAGCGGGAACGAGTAATCGGGCATAATTTTCAGCTCTGCACATGGACCCGAAAGATTTTAGATAATAACTTCTAGTGTATTTTAGACATAGGCCCAACAATATTTCATAGTTTCATAAGCGTCCCTCATATTTTTTTGATTTGCTATTTAGTCTCTCAAATATTATAAGTTAAATCAAATCAATTTTCTATTTAGATGACTAATCATATTTTGTTCTTGATTAATCAAGGATGGTCAATTACTTCATTACCCATATTCAACCCCTTCACCAACACCATTGACTCTCCACTCACTCTCTCTCTCTCTCTCTCTCTCTCTCTCTCTCTCTGTAACATGTAATGTTATGTTTTACAAGAGGAAGAGGATTAGTATTAAGATTTTCTTTATCATAAAGAGGGGGAGGAATGGGGTTACGTAGATTTTTCAGAGGGAAAGATTAAGTTGGTTGGGTTTTAATTCGTGTGGGTGTGTTCACTTAAATTCAATCAATAAATGACAAGATTATAATGATTATAACATGTAAATTGTTAGAATTAATAGAATATTCTCTCTATTTAGATGAATAATTAATTAGTGGGGTAATTAACTTGATGTAACTTACTAGATTTGAGATTCTAAATAAAAACACAAATGAGTTGAGAGATTAATATTAAAATATGAAAGAATTTAAGGTCTAATATCCTAAAACCCTAACTTCTAATTTATAAAGCACGGTTTTTTGGAATTGTCATGATGGAAAGAGGTTGGACTTGGGTCGGCTTGGAAGGACTTGGTAAAAGAAAGTCATAAATTCAAGAAAAATCGAATTTTTGGACTGGACAGCCTGTGCTTGGTTGTCGCTCCGACCCTAATGAGAAAATGTACACATGTTTCATATTTACTTTTAAGAGCACTAGAAAGTGCACGTGCCATGCATGGTATATCTTTTTTTTTTTTTTTTCAATTTGAGTAATCTCTAATTTGATTTACAGATTAATTTTATATTTTTATTTGAACTATTAATTAAAAGAATTTATAGTCTATTCAGCATAAGATTTAGTTATTTTCATAAACAAATAGGGAATAAATGATTAAATATGAAGAAAATAATATTCAATAAAAACAAAGTAAAAAGGGAAAGGAAGAAAACGAAAAAAGAGTTTAAAAATAGAATAGAATAAGAATGAAAAAATAAACAATAACTAAAAATATGAAAGACAACAAAAATAAAGAAAGAAATATAGAAAAAAGAGAAGTGAAAGAACATGAAAAAAAAATTAAACATTTTTTTAACATAAAAGAACTCAAAAGGTTGAATAAATTTTAAAAAGGTGAAATCTACTGAAGAACTGCTAGAAATAGGATGTTTTAGGGGTTTTTTTTATAGGTTTTTGAGATGTGTGGAGCCTAAATACTATTAGAGCTTTGATGAGTCTTTGGGATTAGAAAAGTCTAATACGATTAAGAATAGGAATTCCTAAAATGAGAGAGAGAGAGAGAGAGAGAGAGAGAGAGAGAGAGAGAGGATTTCATTTATTATTCAACTCAGAAATAAGAATTAAAAATAAAATAATTAAGAAATCATTTAAACTATTTTCTCTTAGTGTTGTTGTTCTTAATTACCATGTGTGTAAAATTAAAAATTGACTGAATCTGCGACAATTTTGGATAATAATACACAAAGTATGTAGCAGAGTTGCCAGGTTGGGTATTCGTTTGATTACTCGATATTTGTTTTTTCCTCCTCATTTAGTTATAATAGTTTTGTGTCTTTTTGAGAGTTTCATTCACAGTTTTTTTTAGAGCCTTTTTACTATTTATACTAATATTAAGATTATCTCCCAAAAAAAAAAATAGTTTTCCCTAATTATGTATCTTTTTTTTTTTTTTTAATTTTCTTGCCTTGAGACCCCCCTAAAAATGTGAAAAAGATTAATGTTGCAATACGTTAAGAAAACTTGTGTAAAAGTTATAAGAAATAGGGTGTTGAAAGAGTAAATAATTTAGTTCTTTACAGTGGGGGAGTTAGGCGTGGGGCACGTGCCCATCTGAAAAGTGCTCTCAGCTCTTGATTTGTGCCCCTCTGGCCTCACTCGAAAAATGCTATAGTTCCTTTAAGAGATGTCGGCAACGAACGGCACATTAAATCTGTTATTTTGTGCCTTCCAGTCTTTGAAATCTTGGCTCCGCTACTGGTTCCTTAAGAGAGGAATTATTAATAAGTTAATTAAGATGGGAAACATTAGTAAGTTCCGCATATAAACTGGTTTGGAAGGAATGACTTTTACCCAGTTAACCTAAATATAAGAACACATCCAAATTTAAATGCGTTTGCACTCTTTTCATTATCCAAACCCCAATTTGACTCTTTTCTTTTATTAAAGAAAAAAGAAAATAGGGAAAGAGATTAAAGCTGACTAGGTTTCCTAACTTCATTTGGACTCACTAAAATGAGTAATCCCATTATGAAAAAGTTTGGGAGGTCCCACATACCTGAGAGCAATTTAGTGCTACATGAATGATATTAACTTCTGATTTGATCAAATCAAAAATCAATCAAACAAAAACTAATGAGATTGCTCCCAGTTCTGTGATTTGGAAACGAAAATTAATAGTATGATGTTCTTATTTGGTTAAATCAAATATTAATCAAACAAAAAATAATAAGATTACTTTGATTGAGAAACAAAAATTAATGGTATGATGATCTTATTTGACAAAATGTCTCACTCCCACCCAAAAATCCTAATTGAATAACACCCACCGAGAGAGTTGTCATATATCATTTATAATACCAACTTTATTATGATGCAAGAATCACTAGCAATTAGGACATTTTTGGAGTTCCACTTTTCATAAGGCTGCAAAGGGACCTAAATAACTTCCTGTATCCAAGAGAGGAGTATATCCATATGATGTACTTTTCTAACTGCAAAGCCAGGAGTATGCACTCAAAAAGATACAAGAATTTAGGTTTAAGAGAGTTCTGCATCAACATTGGCAGAAAAAGGTACAAAAACAGTAGATATTGGTTTTAAAAAAAAAGGCATGATAAGTTAGTAACTTCAATTCTGTCAGCATAATTTACATTCCTTCGAGCTCCAATCAAAGACACACCTTGAGATGGTGAGCCTCCTACATGGCCCCACTTAACTAGTATCTAAACACAAAATAGATTACATTCACATTCCACCATAACAAATTACTAGCCTCACGGCCAAACCAGATAACGCAAATTTTATCAAAACGCAAACTTCACCAATTCACCAAAACATTTTCAACTACTCCCACCTCAGAAGACTCCCCGTGCTAGTTGTTTTCGCCGCTCTTGAGCACGCCACTTACAAAGAAACTGCCAGTATTTGACTAACTTGTGGTCGTGTGGGTTCACTTCTTCTACAGCACCCATACAAAACATTGCATAGGCATCTGCTGCATATCTGAACGAACGAGGGGGAGAAATAAGAAATAGAAGAAGAAAGCAGCAAGCAGGCCAAAACAAGTCATGGCGACACATTCTAGTCCCAATTGGTGACACATCCAGGTTAAATAAAGCAAAGCATGACAGATAAACACACTCACTTGCCAATACCATATAGCTGAGTTACATGAGTCCACTCGCTCTCCAAATACTCGCGAGAGAACCTCTTGATCGTCTCTGTCCTCGTGTAATACAAACCCAGAGGCCATATAATTCTCAGTAGCTCCTCTTCAGAAACCTTGGTTGCAGCTTCTGCATTAGGGCATAGAGAGAAAAATTTGTCCAGCATTTTCTTAACCTGCATGCACCATGATATAAGTGCCCCATTTACTTTTCTCTTCCTCCCCACAAAAGGATATAAATAATCAAAATTAAAGGAACCATGTTTCATAGACTTGCCTCCCATTTAAGTTCAAGAAAATAACAAGAAACATATGGAAGATGACACATCTTGAGCTCAAATTGAATCCAGGAATGTAGCATATCTTGGTCAGCATATAGACAAAATTGATACAGATGGTGTTCCAGGTTACATGGTAGTAAGATACTCATTAATTTATTTTTTTAAAAAATTCACCAAGAAATAAAAAATCATTATAATAGTTAAAACTGGTAATGTCCGTTGCCAAATTTTCTGATTCAAAAAAGTGGGCAAATTGTGCATAAGCACGACTGATCACTTCTTTCCATAGAGGTGGAAAGCCTATCCATATAGTCAGCTTAGCATGAAACTCCACAATCTAAACACATTCCATCCTGTGTGATCCCAGAAACTCAGAGAGAGAAAATATCTCTCTCCTCTCTTTATGTTGTACCTTAACGTATAGCAGTACTTCAAACTTTCCTCTCAGTTCATAGGCTATAGCTACTTTCATTTAAATTGACAAGCTCACCGGCAGATCATTTAGGCTTTTTATCTACAACTACCTTTCTTTTGAGAAGTCATCCAAACTGATCAGCTAATGCTACAATTGAAGTCCAATGAGAAAGGACCCGACTGCATCATTTAAGGGCATGTACTTTGTGCAAAGATAACAGGTCTGTCATGACAGTACAAGGGACAAAAATAATTTCAGTGTTACTAAGTTTATAATCAACTGTAAACCTGTCAACCAACAAACTGTTGACTTCATCATCCCCTTTCAAAGTCTGCCAAGTCATATAACTTGACTAGGCCAACTATATCAAAGACTGGCGGGTGGGTCCATTAGCAAACAGGGAAATCCACCTTTTAATCATGAAAGCTTTATTTGTAGTGTTTTACACGTATCGGCTGAATCCGTTCCATGACGCCGAGATCGATGTGAAACGGTGCCCTCCGAGTCGGCGGCCAAGACCGCGACTTTGAACCATGGCTCTCGGACCTTCGGGTTAGGTAGCAGTATACTCGAGCACCTCACCCAGTATTGGTCTTTGATGGCGCTGAAGATATGGTCCACGAAGATTTTGAATGGGGGGAAGTCAGTTCGGCCTTGGCAGGGTTCCATGGGGGTTGTTTGTTGATGGCGCCGAAAGCTCAATTCTGATTCTTTTTTGAGAAGGCAGATGGCCTCGAGCCCCCCTTATCTTCCCCTCTAGAAAAGGGGTTGACTGTGTTCCGAGTCGCATCCTCTGAATGTATTTCTGAGCCCGAAGAAGATGTCCCTCATACTAGTGCCTTCATACTTCCCAAAGTGTGTGTTGAAAGAGTGGGAGATTCGCAGCCCACTGATGAACACAGCGACAGCCACGTCGTCATTGCAATTATACACCAAGGCCATTTGGCTCTGGAAATAACTGACATAATGTTTGAGGCTCTCTCCGGGCTTCATCTTGATCGTGAAGAGGTGATTATTGTTCTTCATAAGCTCCTATCGGAAAGCGTATGTGATAGAAGGCCTATTTCACCTCTTCAAAACTCCGGAGTGAGTGCCTCGAAAGAGAATAGAATCAGTCATAGACGACGCCTTTAAGACTGGATGCGAACACGCTACTCAAGAGGAGGTCATCATGAGAGTGGACCACCATCTTTTCTTGGTACTACCGGAGGTGCTGGATGGGATCAATCGCCCCAGAGTAGTTACTCGAAGCTCGGCATTATGAACTTTTTGGGAAGCGATGAGAGGTGATTTCCTCTGAGAGTGGTGAGTCGGAGGCTCTCAAACCGTGAGACTCCACCTTCCGGAGTTGTTGACTTCTTTGATCTGCTTTCGAACAATCTCCTCCATATCCTCGAAGCCAGGGACCTTCGAGCCTTGTGCCAGGGACTTTCGAGCCTCGTGGGGGCAAAAATTCTCGGAATGCTCGTCATCACTTGGGAGGTCAGATCTGGCGCGCCTCTAGTTTCTCTCGGTGTGGGTGGTTCCTGCGGTAAGAGGTGATGACGGAGGAGCCCGAGCCCCTCTGCCCCCTGATTTCTTGTGGACCGCGAGTTCCGAAAGATCTCGATCTAAGTGACGAGTTAATTCTGGACGCGAGTCACCGCGTCTCTTTCTAGAGCGGCCTTCTCGCATTTACGCGATGCCTCCGCCCGTTGCTCATCCAATTACCTTTGGAGGCTGGCAAGCATTTGGAGGAGCTGACCTTCGGCGGAGATCTAGGTTTCGGGTTCGTTGATCCCTGCCTCCGGCACAGTAGCTAAGGAAGAATGCTATTCTCTGACGTTTTCGATGTGAACATCGAGATGAGGTGGATGAGCGTTGGTAAGCCCGCGCCCCCAGCAGCCATCGACTTGCCTTCTGAAGTGGCGGCGGCCTGAGATGCGCTCTTCCTTGATGGGGCCATTTTCGTTGACGAGGCTTTTTAAGGAAGGATTTGGGAAAGGAAAAAGAGATTTTGAGTGTGGATTCAAGAGATCTCAATAAAAGCACCAAAATTTGGAGGAAATTCTCGAAGAATTTCTCCATACCACGAATTTGTAAATGAGTAGACAGGTGAAAGCAATCGCAAACAGCAAGCAGTTTACATGGAAAACCCAAAAGGGGAAAAACCACGGGAGGGAAAGAATTCACTATAATGTAAGATATTACAAGAAATTCTGTAGAGTGATGCCGCGATTACAATCTCTAGGGTTTGGTGTAATAATCAGAAGCCAACCTCCTTCTCGATGGAGAAAATGTATTTATACCTGGCTGAGCTGTCTTCGCGAGTGTGGATATTTTGGATCTGCATAGCTGCATGATTCACACGTTATGATCTCCTTATAAACACCCAGATCATACTGCTTGATTGTTGGGATAGCCATACCGAGATATCCGCCATTATTCATAACAGCCCGCATTGATATAGGGGCGTTATAACATTTAGAATGTGTGAATGATCTGGCAGGGAAGCTGGATCCGCGAATCGCGAGGATCGTGCCATCCAGTTGTAAGCAGCGTAGGAGCAGCAGGCTTCAATGAGTCTTCGTGTCGGAGCCTTGGGTGGCTCCGAGAAGGATCCTTGCATCACAGCTCCAGTTGAGTAGTGGAACCGGGTGTGTAATGTCTGACCAGATGAGAGCTCGAGGCAAGGCCCGAGGCTTTCTTCTTGGGCCCATGTTAGGCTTGTACGTGAGCTGGGTCCGCTAGCAGAGAAACGAAACCTCCAGGTGTCCAGATACGTGTCGTGATCTTGATGATGGTCAAAATCTGACCACTACAGCTTGAGACTAAAAATAATTGTTGCTTTAGATTTCCATAATTAGGCATACATAATTAGCATATCCCTAAGATTTACTATTCAATATCATTACTTTTCATCCCTACTCAATTCTTCAAACATTTGATGTACGTTTGGTTTTTAATGTTGGTATGATCTTAGCAAATATTCTTTAAAATGTATTCGCTGCTAGTTTCCCAAGATTGTAAGTGGTAGCCTGAGTCTAGGATAAGGTTTGCTCTATAACGATATAACCTAAATGACGCTAGTGTAAAACAAATAAAAGATACAAGCTCATTTAAATAACTCAACAAACATGAATAGCCTGAAAGCTAGGGTCCATCAGCTCATTAAGCAGACCATCTTTAGGAAGTAGACTAGGAATGAAAATCCAACAAGAAAGGGAATCTGGCTTCACTCAAAAGAATCCAGTTAGGATAGGGGCCCATCAACTATCTTTCAGATTTGACCTCAAGTAAACTCTATGCATCAATTGGAAATTTTCGTCCAATCCATCTAGTATGGTGTCTAATGGTAGCCTCTAATTTCTAAATCTATGATGCTCATTTAAATCTAAAGAAGTCAAATTTTGGTTGGTCTGGACAACCCCCACAACCGCAAAATAATGTTAATAGAACATTAAAACTAAAATGAAACTTTGGTGAACTATATCTAGTCCTAATGAAGTCAAATTTTTTTAGTGGACGAACCCCGCGACCACAAAATACTGTTAATAAAATATTAAAACTAAAATGAAAATTTGCTGAAATATATCTAGTCCTAATGATGCAAATCAAACTTCCAACACACCATGGCCCCTTTATGTATAAATATATACTAACAATTAAATAACCATCCCAAGAAATTCTATCTGAACTTTTTTTTCTTATCCTTTTCTTCCCTTCTTTTTTCCTTTTTTCATTTTGGGAAAAGCCGGTTGATCAATCGCCTTTGTTTCATTAAAAGTTTTTAGTGAAACATATATAATACAAAAAGGAGAAATAGTACAAAGGCATAAATAACATTCAAGTTCAATATGACAGCTAGTGCCAAGATTCCAACATAACATAAACATACAAAAGGTACCACACAGAAAAAGGTATTTAGTGGCTCAAAGAGTGAGCTCCCATCATCCTCACAGCTATTTGTCATCGAAACATTTTATTTATATCACTGAGAAGGTCCTTTCTGGATTTTAACCACCCTACACAAGGACCCACTCTTAGAACTTATTTACACACACACACACACACACACACACACACACACACTAAGTTATGTGCTAAACATTGAAAAGAGAATTCAGTATTGCAGGCACATTGTCACTAGAAAATCCTCGAAGATCCAGTAGCCACCCTATTCCCTTAAATGTGAAATACAACCCTAGAAATTATATCGTGGTAATATCCCCTTGAATGCATTTTTAAGTTGTGCTGGAGTTCAGTAATCTTGGGCCTCTCAAGTTTACATTTTTCACGAATGTCGCTAAGTATCGAATATATAGATATAGACACAGAGTCATAGCATGGCAACCTGTGCACCCGATGCTCAGCACATGCTATGTACCAGGTGTTGTGCCAATGTTTGATTCTCTGAAATTATTTTAGTTTTTCCTTTGTAAATTGCCAACCTCATTTTCTAACAATGGATGGTAATTAATTAATATGAATTATTTAACAATAACAAATAGTAAGGGTATTAAGTGCTCAAGGTCCATTCCTCGCTTAGAATAAAGGACAGATAGAGATAAAGGCAGGTTGCAAACCCTAAACTCAATCCCCAATGTGAGTGATGGCGATTGTAATGGCAACAAAAAGGAGGAATCGGTCACCATAACAACATAAAAGAGTAAGAGAAGATAAAGAAAGAAAGAAAGAAAAAAAAAAAAGAGAACAGAGAGAGGGAGGGGCGAGGGAGGGAGAAGAAAGAAGAATAAGGGTATCTGTGTGATGCTAATTTTCTAAATGGATTTTAGATTCTCAAGTATGGTTTTTGATTCCCATTAATCGATTAAAGTTAATTTGCTATTTGCATCCTTTAGCTATTGCTATGGATTTGCATAGGTCCCTTTTTGTGATTTTTTTAGAAACAGTTAAATGCTATTAAGAAGTAACCTCAAGAAAAATCATGAGTTTATCATAATTAAATTTAATTGTAAGCATTACCTACTTAAAGGATGGTCTAATTCTAAGTTCTTTTCTCATTTGGATTTATCGTAGCTAGCCGGCCTTGATAGTTAATTGGGAGCTAATACTTAGAAAAGAACGTTGTAGCCCATGAAATTTCATTGTGGGAGGTTCCCCATAACTCTATTTTTATGTCTACGAATTGACTTCGACAAAATAGAATGTAGAATGATGCCCTACAGTGATGGTATCTCATCGTCAATGTGTTGTGCTATTGCAATGTCCAGAAAGAGGAAAATGGAGCGAAGCGGGATAATAGGGCTTAGAATTAAGGGGTTTTAGCTGGGCTTAAGGAGCAAAAAGGCTAAAGTTGTTTTTAGAAAAAAGTAAATGGATAATGGACAAAATTAAATTAAATATATTTTATGATTCAATTTCATATGCAATATAAAAATAAAGCGTATTTAAAGAAAAATATAATAAATATCTCATCAATGTAATATCTAAGAAGACAATTTAAAAATTAACACGCAGTCATTCTATCATCCAATGCGAAAATTTTACAAGCTTTAAAAGAATTAAGAATGAACATTATAAAGATAAGAAAATGAATATAAATGTCATAATATGTAAAATGAATAACAAATGAATAAAAAAGAAAAGAGGTGTATTGGTGGGATTTTTTTCAAAATAAAAAAAAAGTCGTAACAATAGAAAATGTAGAAAATAAAGAGTAAGGATATTTTTTGAATGTTTAATACTAGTTATATGTAATAAGTAACAAAGAATCAGTCATTTTAAAATTCTAAAGAGTGAAGATAACATTGAAAATTAGTACAAGATTAAATCACATGATATAAATGATATAAAGAAAAAAGAAATTTGGCAAAAAAAAAAGGATAGAGTTTAACACCAAATTACTAAATAATAATGAAATAACCTTATGAATACTTCTGAGCACTTTTGCCCTTATAAAATTCTTAAGCGGTCAAATAATTGTGATTGTAAAGAGGTGAGAGAGGTAATATACTGCAGAATACATCTCTCTCCACTTTTGCCCACTAAAAAGGGAGTTGACATGTATTTTTAAGGGTTTTAAGCAGGCTGAAGAGGAGCTTCAGGTCAGTAAAGTGGACCAGAGGCTCTCTACTATATCTTTAAGCAGAAGCAAAGCACTCGCTAGGCTATTTCCACCAAACAGGGATTTAACGGGGCTTTTTAAGGCATTTTCTTACGGTTTAGTATTCAATTAAGACTTACGACTTCGTTTCTTTTCCTCATCATATTACAAATTAATCATGACTATGCATGAAACCTTGTGTAGGAAACTGGCACTTGAGAAATGGATAAGTTGTGTCCAAAATCCATATTGATTAGATGTTTAACCTAAAGCTTTAAAGATCATGTTTTATATTCTACTCTCGTATGTTCACGTTGTACTTTATAAGTAATTTAGAATCATAAGGATACTTCTTGAATTTGAAACTGCATCTGAATGTTACTTTGGATGTCTTTTCTAATTTAAACTTTGATAAAATGCCTCTCTTAATTGTTACTGAAATACTTGAATACTTGGTGGTGCATGCATGTGCTTTCAAATCTCAATGTCATGCTCAGAAAGATGCAAACTATAAAAGAGTTTCAAGGGAGAATTTATGAATACAATATTAATGAAACTCGAAGTATTACACACAACGCCTATGTGCGTGTAGAACTTCTAAAGAGCTACCATAGCTTTTACAAATGATTTTTTTTCATCAGATAAAAGGTTGATATAAGAAAAAAATTTCACGGAAGTTGTTTAGCATTTATTCTAACAAAGCAGATTTGAAAAAAATGATTTAGATGAACCATAGCCTTGATAAAACCAAAACAAGCTTACGTCTATAACGGTCAATAAATATTGGCCCTGTTGGGGTAACGTGAACTAGGTGAAAAATAACCATTGTTTTACTAGACAATATGTTTATAAATAATGAAATCCCCTTTAGACTTTAGAGACGCTTGATAAAGATATCAGACTCCCAATAGATTAAAAAAAAAAACTCATGCTATGAAGGATTTTCAAAATGTTGTTTGACATATATTATATTCAATAGTATTAGAGAAATGTTTTGGTAAAGACAAAAATAAGATTACATTAATAATGGTGAATAAATGCATGCATTATTGTGATATATGTGAACTAGGTGGATCATAGCCCGTGTTTAGTGGACGCTAATGTCGATGTGAATAATGAATCCTCGAGTTGATCTAAGAGAACCATTGTGGTATCATCAATATAGCTAAGCGGGCCTTTAGATAAAATCAACAAGGTTAATTGGACTTATGGATAGATGGGAAGTTATTATTCGGGGTTGCTGATACCCAAACAGACTTATTTGAAAAGAAAGCTTGTACGTGAATTTCATTGAAATATATAATGTATGTAATTTATTTGGCTATATGATTGCAAGTGAGGTTCAATACTTTGGTTTCACATGAAGTATCAGTTTTTTTTGGGTATTCATAACGGACTTTTAGAACTTGTTTGTTGTTGTTCAAGAGAACGCATCGTTGTTGTTCAAGAGAATGCATAAATTTATGCAATATATAATTTTCTTTATGGCTTAGTCTTTTCTCAAACAAGTGATAATTGATCTCATGATTGGTGGATCCTTCCCTAATTGAAGTGTTATTAATTCAACACACTTCTGGTTTAAGAACCATTTACTTTCTAATGGAACCTAAAATTTATGGACTTGATTAATTGCTTGATAAGTGATGGAAATGACCCAAGAACTTAGTAAACCTTTTCAGGATAGCAAGAGTTAAGTTATTCCATTTTAGAAGAAGCAAATTAAAGAACAAGATGTATCTTCTAACTTGATCCTTGAAAAAGTAGTTGGCATGCACATAGACTGTCTTTTGTGTGATTATCATTTTTCTAAACTGAATAGTATGTTTTAGGTTTTTGTATTCTAGTATAGATTATTAGTTGTGACGTCTATCTTGGTGAACTACATGGCCAGCTTTTGAGTTGTGTGTTCGTCTATGATAGATATGAGATGGATTTGTGTTGTATACAAGATTTGAAATCTCATTATCTAAATTGATAACAATCAGTTTTTTATATCAAATCGGCAATATCAACCATTTCATCTTGGTTGTATATCATATGGTCTTACTCGACAATATTGGTATCACGTGATATTTCAAACCTAGGTTGTATATTTCATATTTGGATTTCTCACCTTCTACTACACATTATTGTTGCATATTCTCTGGTTGTACTATACAAAGTCCCTACTACCTAACTAAAATTTTCAATATAGATTGTCTATCATATTTTCCGAACTTAGAAATAATCAGTTGATATAAAAACAACTATGGTTTCAAATATTAGACGATTTTGATATATGTGGGCAATAAATATCCTACTGGTTTTGAGGTAGTTACTACAATATTAACCATGTAATATCGGTTGATATCTTAGTAGATATTGCCGATATGGCTGACATTGCAAATATTGATATCTGTGACATTGATCATATTGATACTAAAACTATTAGTTTCAAGGTTGTTGCTATCGATTAATATTTTTAAATCATGTTAAAAACCTAGCATCATAAAAAAAAATCTCGTAAATATTTTAATAAAACTAAATAATTTTAAATTTTTGGAAAACTTACGCATTCACAATTTTTTTGGTTGGTTATTTATCTAAGTTTCTTTTTTCTTTTAATGTTGTAAAATTTATGAAGTGATTTAATCATAACTTAGTGATGCAGGCATCCAGCCATGGCGTATAAACCGGAGACTATGAAGTCGTGTAACTCAAAGGGCATGCACACATCCAGCTCATTCCTCATGGCGTATGAACCGAAGAAAACGAAGTCGCCAACTCAATAGTGATTCAAGCAATTTAAGAATCTTCATGTATTTTCTTTTATTTTTGGGTTTTATTAGTAGTTGTATTTTTCTTTTATTTTAGTACCACATCGATATAACTGAATGTTGGTTATTGTTGAACTCTATAAATAAAGTCGTGTACAAGTTGATTGAAAGGAAGAATATGGATTAAATTTTATTTTGTGACATTTGTTATTATCTCCAAATTTGTTTAGTATTATTCCTAATTATCCTAAAAAAATTCTACTCTAATTTTTCTCTTTCTCCCCCGAGTCATCGCCTCCCTTCGCTGTTTTCTCTGCCTCTGATCCTCTGTCCCAATCTCTCTCTGCAAAATCCTCAGCACCCCAAACAACCTAATTTTTTTCTACTCCTCTCTGAGTCTCTCTCATCATCACACAAGAGAACCCAACGACCATCCAACATTCTCTCTCCCTTGCTCTCCCACTCGATTCCATCGCCTGAAAGTCGTCATCCTCTTCACGCCACCACCATTGTCAACGGAGTCCCAATCAGCTCGCCGCCTTCTTCCCCTCTCCCGCACTCTCGCCTCCAAGATCTCTCCTCTCTGGAATCACCGTCGACCACCCTTGTCATTTCCTCACTATCGACCACCAGTCGATCTCCGTCCTCTTCTCGATCGCCGTCTACAAGGAAGAACCAATAGCAGATCAAATTTGGGTTTCAAAAGAAGCCAACCCAAATTCTTGTCCAAAGAGTTGGACAATTGGGTTTGAAGCATAATCTGATTCGAATCCATTTAGAAGGCATTGGGTTTTAAGTGCTGGACCCGTGACGGACCCGACCATCTGCTACAATAACGGGCGCAAAAAGAAACAGACCCGTTAAGCGTACATGATTTGTTTTCGTGCAAAACTCTCACGTTTGGTGCCCGATTCAGGTGTTTTTCAAGACATTATGATCGTGACGACGAGCTCTACACAGCGGCATCCTCTTCACGTCAGTGAGATTTTTGTGATTATCAGTAGGTAACTTTCTCTTTACACATTCTATTTATTTGTAGGTTCGATAATCATCTCTATTATTTTATCGATTATATCTGTTGCCATAGTATTATTGTGAGACACTGAGATTTTGTTAACCTTGTGTTTGCTGATAATATATATTGATTGTACAAGTCTTGCCATCGTAACTGAGTAGTTACATCAATTTATTTGAGATTAGAAAGGTATCACTGCAATTGTGATATTTTGTTAAAATCCATCTGTCTCATTATTTGTTTTTAACTATTTTCCTACCCGAGATCGTATCATGGTGGAACGTAGCAAAATTTTGCTTTATCACTGATTTTTGATTCACACGCATACTAGTTCAAATCATTTTGGTATCAGAGCACGATTATGGTAGGATATATGCATCACGTAGGCACTTGTTAGAAGATTTTCCTGCTTTATTGCATTTTAAAAAATGCATCTAGATTTTAATTAAAAAAATACTTAGTTTAGATTTGCATCTCTTCATCTTCATTTAGGTTTTGTGTAGTGCATGCCCACACGTAGTGGTCACTCATATCTGTTAGGAGAGTCTAGCAAGTGTCACATCATCCAATGGATCCCCAGCAGATTGCAGCAATATTTGTTGAGATAAATGCCATGTTAGATACCCTTAGGACACTCAATGAAAGGCTGATCAAAGTGGAATCCACATGTGATCAAACACTACCGAGAAACAACTGACGTGACAACACCGATGATTCATCCAATCCCGATGCTCAGTATCTGAAAAACGTCAAGATCGATGTCCCCAACTTTGATGGACGTCACGACCCACAACTTTTCATAGACTGGACACTCCTAGATAGGTACTTCACATGGTACGAACTCATTGAGTTTAGAAAAGTCAAGCGCACTGCAATGAAATTATCTGACCAAGCTAGTTAGTATTGGACCAACCTCGAAAACAGGCGTGCAGCCCGAGATTAACCACCAATTGACACATGGGATAGGATGAAAAAAGAGTTAGAAACAAAGTATGTGTCGCCATCGTTTAGTGCTCGTCTCATAGACAATTGGCACCAACACACTCAAGGCAACAAAACTGCAAAGGAGTATGTCTTGAAATTCGATGAATTCCTCATCAGATGTAGTACCCTCCATAAGAAAGGTGAAACTCAAATTCTTTCTAAAATTAGAGCCGATCTTAGAGATGACCTACGAATTGAACTGTTAGCTGGAGGAGTCAGCGAGTGAAAGGCAGCATATGCGTTAATCCAAAATTTAGATTCCGCTAGGACCACTCAAACTCCCAAGAGCCACGATTATAGGGCCTCAGTGTCTAGACCTTTCCCATATCCCAACCCAATAAGTTTAGTACCCAAACCCCTTCACACAAGGATGACATCAAGGGTAAGAGTCTTGAATGAGACAACAGAAACAAGGTTCCCAAGTTCTCCAAAGTTAGTTCCACAACTAAGTGCTACAAATGCTAAGGTTACAGACACTTAGCTACCAGTTGTCCTAGTCTCGTCAGAATCACCATTATAGATGGAACACCCACCGAAGCCATTAAGTCAGACTTTGATGTGTACATCTTTAAAGGAGAAGATTCTGAAAACTGATGAAGATCCCACAAGTGATGATGTTGGTCTCAACTATATTAATCAAATAATATCAATTCACTTGTCTGTTGTTAGGTGTCCCCTCACAACCAGCTGAAAAGACGATTGGAGAAAAAGTGCTACCTTCCACACATTCACCAAAATTGTAGATAAAAATTATAAAGTGATTGTGGACAATAGGAGTTGTATCAATGCAATATCATTGAAATCGCTCGAATATCTTAGATTAGAGGTTGTACCACACCCCACCCATTCAAAGTATCTTGGATTGATTCCACGATACTTGAAGTCAAACAACGATGTCTTGTCTCAGTCAATTTCAACCATTACAAATACAATATCTGGTGTGATGTGATCACCATGAGTGTCGAGTCATGTTAGGAAGACCATTGTTGTTTGACAAACAGATGTCACCATTTACGGTCGATCCAACATGAGTCAATTTGAGCATAAGGGTAAGCAGATTAAGCTACTACCCTTGAAACCCAAGGCTGGACAGCCGAAGCAGATATCCACTTTGGATTTGCTGCCAAATCCACATTCTCCACCTCTTTATTGCTACTATTCCCTCTATCTTCCACAGTCATGCATACCCTGTCTGCAAACCGCTTCCTCCCTTCCTGCCGACACCATCCCACTATAGCGCGTTAGAGTATGCATCTGCATTTGTATCACTCAAATACGTGCACAAACCACACAAAAAAAACAGTCATGAAAATAAAAGGAGTAATGTGAAGCCTACTTTACGAACTGACACTAGAAAAATATTTAAAGCTTTTAATGTAGGTGATTATGATGGTTCAGATTTATCCAAAATAGTTTCCTTCGAAAACTACTAAGATGTTGCATGTTCGCAGTGCTGGACCTTTCAAGATCTTGAATAAATTGAATTACAATATTTATGTTAAAGATCTTCCTAGAGATTATGGCATTAGTTGTATCTTCAATGTTAATGATCTAGTGGACTACAAGAATTTTGATAGCCTATTAGTTGTTAAACCTTCCCCTAAGCCATCTCTGAGAGACCCCCACTTACCTCACTCCCAGATACTCATCCCATTACAGTAGAAAAGATTGATAAAGTTTTAAATGATGAGACTATCACCACCAAAGCTGGTGGAACTCACAGGTACTTGAACCGCTATAAAGAAAAAATACTGACTGTTGATTCACAGCTAAATTGAGGTGATTTGCAACGTACTGATCTAGTTCAGCAGGGGAACACTTTTCCACCTAATTTAACGGGGTCGAGTCTTCTCCACCCCGAGAGAATGATGCAGGCATCTAGTCAGGCGTACAAACTGAAGACTACGAAGTTGCGCAACTCATGGGTATGCAGGCATCCAACTCATGGCGTATGAACTGAAGAAAATGAAGTCGCGCAACTCAAAAGTGATTAAAGCAATTTAAGAATTTTCATGTATTTTTCTTTCATTTTTGGGTTTTATAAGTAGTATTTTTCCTTTATTTCATTGGTTGCATCTGAATGTTAGTTTTTGCTGAACTCTATAAATAGAATCTTGTACTGGTCGATTGGAAGGAAGAATTTGGATAAAATGTTATTTTGTGAGATTTGTTGTTATCTCCAAATTTGTTTAAGATTATTCCTAATTATCCTCAAAAAAATCTAATCTAATTTTTCTCTTTCTCTTTCTCCCCGAGCCGCCGTCTTCCTTCCCAGTTTTTCTGTCTCTGATCTCTCTCTGCAAAAATCCACAGCACCCTAAACAACCCAATTTCTTTTCTACTCCTCTCGTTCTCTCTCATCGTCACACAAGAGAACCCAACCACCATCCAACATCCTCTCTCTTTCTCTCCAACTCGATTTCATCGCCTGAAAGCTGCCATCCTCCCTGCGCCACCACCATCGTCAACGGATCCCCAATCAACCCACCGTCTTCTCCTCTCCTGCAACTCTTGCCGCCAAGACCTCTCCTCTCTGGAATTGTCATCGACCACCCCTGTCTTCTCATTATCGACCACCAATCGATCTTCGTCCTCTTCTCGATGGTCGTTTGCAAAGAAAAAACAAGAGCAGATCGAATTTGGGTTTCAAAAGAAGCCAACCCGAATTCGCGTCCAAAGAATTGGACAATCGTATTTAAAGCATAACCCAATTCGAATGCATATAGAGAGCATTGAGTTTTAAGTGATGGACCCGTGACGGACAAGACCATCTGCAACATTAACGGGCTCAAAGAAAAACAGACCCGTTAAGCGTACAGGATTTGTTTTGAGGCGTAACTCTCATATCCGGTGCTCGATTCAGGTATTTTTTGAGGCGTTACGGTCGTGATGATGAGCTCTACACACTGGCATTCTCTTCATGTTAGTGAGAACTCTGTGATCATCAGTAGCTAACTTTCTCTTTACACGTTCTATTTATTTGTGGGTTCGATAATCATCTCTATTATTTTATCGATTATATCTGTTGCCACAAATACTGTGAGATTGTGAGATCCTGTTAACCTTGTATTTATTGACCATATATATTGATTGTACAAGCTTTGTCATCGTAACGGAGTAGTTGCATCAATTTATTTGAAATTAGAACAGTCTCACTACAATTGCGATATTTTGTTAACAACATTCTATCTCATTATTTGTTTTAACTATTTTCCTACTCAAGATCGTATTGTGATAGAACGTAGCGAAGTTTTGCTTTATCACTGACTTCTAATTCACACGCATACCGTTTCACATCACTTAGTTTCTCCTAAATACGATCAACACAAGAACTGAAGTTAGCATTCAAACCTTATTTATTTATTAGATTTTAAAATTCTCTACATACCTCCCTGCAACTAATGAATCTAATAAGATTTGTGTGAATCTCATTAATCAATCCATAGAATATATGTGATTACACAAAAGTTCAGATATAAAATCTCCTAGTCCCAACTATGTACGAAATTACATATCTGAACCTCTAGTTCCTTTGTGTTGGGTCCAACTATGTAAAATTCAAATATTTTAAGCTTAGAAAAAAAATCAGTTGTTGAATTATTTACAAAATCCAAAAATGGATGCAAACAATTAGATATCAAAGGAATTATGAATTTGAAGCAAAATAAAATCTTTAAAATATGAAGCCTATTGCATAGTATCATTATTAAAAGTTAAATATTGATAGAATTAAACGCATTGCATCAATCACAAGTAATTTTAGGAAAGTAAGATTATGATTAAAAAAATTATTTTTGGTCCAAGTGCGTATTACGAACCAACTCACTACTTAAACTTTGAAGAGGAGTAAAGTGGTCATTGTTTCATTAACTTCATTTATTCAACACTCCTTTTATTGGAAATCCATAACAACAAAAACATGAGTTGATTTTAGATAGAACCTTCAGTTACTTCCAACTTTCAGTTACTTCCAAATTTGACAGCTGGATTCCAATGTCATGCTACCACATTTTGTTTCTACTGTTCAAATACCATTGATTTTGAACACCAAAACAACTACTATTACTTGAAACCTAATCAATCTAACTACATCCAAATATTTCCACTTGCTTCTTTTTCCTTCTGTTTTACGCTTTTTGGAGCAAAGACGGAGCAAGGAGTCTCCTAGAAATGCAATAATAGAATTCAAAAAGTTACTTGGACATGAAACCACATGGAAGTATTTTCCAAACAAAGCATCTAAATACAGCAAAACATCAAATACAGCCACCAACATCGACCTCCCAACCCCACTCACCCAATCAGCGTCAACCCTAGAACCTACAAAGAAGATGGACAAAGTCAAGAATGTACTTCCAACCACCTAACATTCGTCTAATACAAGCACATCATACACCAGAGAGCTTTGAGCCCCTAATGCAATCAGCATCTTACAAATAACACCACCACTTTGTCTTCTTCTGAAACAAATCTACCATCAAACAGTATTAAAAAATGTGATTTATGTGACAGCATCTGCGACTAAAAATCACAATCACATATATGTGTTTAGGGAAAAAAATAGGTTAAACATAGCTTGTAGCCATTATGCGTTAGCATTTCTTTATGTGTTTAGGAAAAAGATAGCATAACTGTATTATGAAGTTTTTTGGATTTTATTTTGTAAAAATTGAAATTTTGAGGGAGTTGCAAAATATAACATGGTTTCATTCATTCAAATGGGTGACAATTTTTTTATTTTAAACAAGGGCACTTGTTCCTTGAGTGTAAAGAAGAAAGGGAGGAGGAGACATGTGCCTCCTTAGATGAGATGAGTACATAACCACTCTCCCCTCTTCCATCCTGATCCTTCTTTCCAACCAAACGCTCTAGTTGAACCTAGAAGAGAAGAGGAGAAGAAAAGGAAGAGTTCTTTCAAGGTAAAAATCCTTAACTTCTCTAATTTTTACAAATCAATCACTAATCCAAGATATCTCTTTGTTTCCATGAGAAATATCTTCACTATGTTTTGGAGAAGGAAACAAATATTCAATATTGGCTTTGATTGAGGGGGAAAATGAAAAAGGGTTTTTCAGTGAGGGCTCACAGCCAGCCCTCTCGCAGCGTCTACCTGTGTGGCCAAGGGTAGCCATGGGGCGCCCTATGCTGTCATGAACCCATATGCAAATTGTTTAGGTGCAGTAATAGAGAACAACCAAAAGGAAGAAGAAAAAGGAAATAATTATTCACAGACTCCTTAAAGTAAAATTGATTATTTTCAAGCCCAAATATATTACAAATGACCCCAAAACTGCGTGAAACCTGTAAAACTTAAATATAACAATAGTCTTAACATTTTAAAATTTGAAGATCGATTCTAGGCATAGATTCTAGAAAGAGATAATTGCAAATAGCCACATGTACTTTGCAGAAATTACAGAAAGATCCAAGAAGCCATTAAACCCATTATAAAAATTTACAGAAAATCTAGAAAAATCATTAAAATCTTACAAGCTAATATAAACATGTTACAAGGGGAACTATACTAAAATAACATAGATTTGGGTTGAAATTCTATTGGAGCCACCAAGATAATTGTGGCATTTCAAAGTGATTTGTAAATGGAAGATTTATGCTTTGTAGATTAAGAGATTTTAAATTATTTTTAGATATTGTTTAACAAATTGAGTTGCATATTACATATTGCGTTGTGATACTTATGGTCATTTCTCTTATAGAAATAATGGATGATACACAAGGTTTTGATTAGCATGTTTTAAATGCTACCTTGATATATGAGGGTTCAAAATTTCCACGTGCAATTATCTATAGTGAATATGCTATCTTTTCAGAATTGAATTATAGTATGACATGGATATGGTTTGTATTGCTTGTTTTGATTTGAAATGTATATACATGGGTCGGGTGATTGAATTTGGATTATGCTTGGAATACACTCAAGTTGTTGCACGAAAGACGCTAGTAATGTTATTATTCGGTGATGTTATTTAGGCCCATACATGGGTCGGGTGACTGAATTTGGATTATGCTTGGAATACACTCAAGTTGTTGCACGAAAGACGCTAGTAATGTTATTATTCGGTGATGTTATTTAGGCCCATAAATTGTATGCATTTCACTTGCATTTGTAATCAAGAATATTGGTATACCCATTAACTTAAGCAAGCCACACGTCATATCATGGAAGTCTTCTGCATGAGGATGGTTATCTAGCAGTGTTTTGGCCAAAAATAATTCCTAGCATGAAAATGCAGTGGTTACCATGTCTCAACCATAAAGTAAGGTGTTAACATGTTGAGCCATGAACTTGGCTAATTTCTTGTATGCACAAATTATTGTGAATGTGTTTCATTTTATGTATCGATTGTCTTATTCTAGTACACTTGTTGATTGTTTGCATGCTACCTCACAGAATGTGGAAAGTTTTAATTATTATTATTCATAATGATGCTCCATTCAATTATTTTAAAAATGTAAATTGTTTAGCTTATTTCTCTACTTACTGGGCGGTAGCACACCGCATTACTAACATCTTTACAGATCGGTTTGGCTTGGGCATGGGGAAACCCACTTCAGAGACCTTGTAAGCAAATTCTAAAGATAGAGATCAAGCCTAGAGTTACCTTAATAGTAGAATAGTTTTAACGTGTGTAAGTTAAATTAGTATGAGTGTGAAGACACTCTTAGCATGGATGAACGTGTAATATTTAAAAATGTGAATGCAGACTTTATGCATATGATCTTATTTGATAAGTTATTGATTTTAAATACAGTATATTGTGTCTACAGGCTTAGTAAGTAAGTTAGGCCTAGCAGTTCGCTCTTAGTAAACAAATGGCTGTGGTTGACTCTATTGACTCGATTTCCTAATATTGGTTTGGGTGCTACAACTAGTCTGATTTTTTTTCTTATTTTTACCGCCTCTTTTCCACTAGAATTGTCCAAATTGCATATGCAATAGGTACCAGTGTATTGCATACTAGTTTTAAATATTTTATCACTGGCATCAAACATACATCAAGATCACATGTTCACCATGCAGCAGATTACTATTAGCAACATTGTGTGCATCGGATTGATATTAGTGAAGCAACAAAATCTTTTGTTTCAAGTAATGTTATTATAGACAAAAGCAAGAGCTGATTACAGGAACGAGAGTTGTAAGAAAGACAACTTGAAAGACAAAGCCCACATGATAGTAGCTGTATAGGTGAAGAAAAATTCACGGTAAATGGAAAATTGGCTATTAGATAACTTTATTCTACCTATTAATTTAATGTTGAGCAGGGAATCAAAAAGAGGAAAATGTGAAGGGAAACAAAGCGCTGGCATGTTTGTCAAAGGCTTTAGTGGTAACTTAATTACTTAAGATGTGTTTTTTATGTAAGTCTGAGAAAATTCTCATTTTTCTTTTACAGTTTAGTATATGTGCATGCCATTCTAATATATAAGGCTCCATCTTGTTGATTATGTTTGTTGGCCAGCATGATAGTATAGAGCATAATGATAATGCAAATGGAAATCTGCATTTAGTTTGCTGCCACTTCATTTCCGGTTTTTTTTCCTTTCTTTTTCTTATCTAATTTGCAATTTATTTTATTGAAAGCATAAGAACAAGAACAAGGATAAAGATATAATAAACTGAATGGAAGGAATATCCTAAATGAAATTAAAAATTAAGTAAAGAAGTGGAGGTAACAGACCTGTGTGCCAGTTGTCCTGTTGAGAAGTATGCAAATAACAAGGACCCTCCAGGGATCACTGTAATGACTCTCTTGGATCAACTTGTGGTGGGAGTTAGGAGGCTGCCATTTATTATCATCAGGAACTCTTTTGTAATAGTAGGCACGGCTCTCAGCGACAGTTAGAGTGGTGCGTGGTTTTTTTTCTTCTGATGCGGCCTTGTTCTCAATCTCCTCCATCCTCATTTTCTTGTTATTAAGAGAGGAGCTGGTGACTTTTGAAGAAGAAGAAGAAAAGGGTGGTATCTCCAATTCCTCTTCGTCCTCCATCCTCATTTTCTTGTTATTAAGAGAGGAGCTGGTGACTTTTGAAGAAGAAGAAGAAGAAAGGGGTGGTATCTCCAATTCCTCTTCGTCCTCTTCGACGATGACAGCACCGGGAGGGAGGGGGAAGTATGTGGTCATCACCCTCCTTTCACCATTTATCATCACCACACGACGACGCGGCCCTTTCCTAGTAAAGAAACTCGCTGGCGCTAGGCTCGGCCCATCCACTGGCGCTGGTAGAGATTCCTCGTTCCCCTTGTTGTTGATCTGATTAATAGCTTGATGAATCTGGCCCCGATCTCGATCTGAAGGTAGAATCTGGTTCCGATCTTGCCGGGATGTTGGTGGCGGCGTTGCCCTAGTGTTTCTTGGCGCAGCCCTTGCAGCAGCAGCAACAGCAACAGCTTTAAGATGATCAGATACGCGAGGAGGAAAAATCTTGGCCCTTAATCCTCCTCCTCCTCCTTGGTACCTGAACGAAGAGAAGAAATCCGTCAACTCATCACCCCCCTCGCCAACCTTCCTCATCCCGCCGCCTCCGCCTCCTTCTTTCCTCCATTCGCTCGTCCCTCGTTTGCCGCAACCGCAACCGCAACCCATCCCCCACCCCTTCCGTCAAATTAAATTCCTAAGGGATCGGGGAGTGAAGGTACATGAAAAAGAGATTATGGGAGATAAGGTAATGACGCTAAGGGATCGGGGGGAGAGCAATGGAGGTGCTATAGGAAAAAAAAAAGATGATGCTAGAGGGAGGAAAAAAAATAAAAGGGTCATTGAATTTCAGTCAAAGGGTAATAATCTCCGGCTATTTTAAAGGCATCAAGCTGCAAAATTAAAAAAATTTAGGGAATTAAACACAAGAAAAAATAATACAGGGTATTAAACTTAAATACGAGAGAAACATTAAGGTATTTTTCATAAAACAAGTCTAAATTCAACAAATATTCTATATTATAATATAATATACTACATTTTTAGGCATGTGTAAATGCACGTGATATTATCCTTATTTGTTATAGTAATTTTTATTGTTTTATGGTTACTAAATTGGATCTAATCTCGCTTGCACCAGGCAATGGCTTGTTTTCTTTTTAAAAAAAAGTACTAAATTGGTCCAAAGGGACCCTAACTCGCACGTTATAATAAATGGAGATATACTATTGTGGTGATCACATTTTGTAACATCTCATTCCCGGAATACGTATGTAAATACGTGTTCTGGTTTTTCGATCATATTTTTCTATTTTTTCCCAGTATTTATTTTTATTTTGTGATTATTTATATTATTATTATCAGATCCAGAATTGTAGACTCGGAGTCAGCCCTAGTCTGAACCAGGGACCCAATTCCAGTGTACCACTCGAATTGATCTTTCTAGTTGTCAAATTTGACAGATTTTAGTTTTAAATAATGTTTTCAATATTTTAAAATTTTCATGATTTTCTGAAATTTTTCTGAATTATTTTGAAAATCTTCAAAATCGGTATCCATCGGCATCGCCAATCGATTCTCAGATTTTTTTTTTTAATTACAAACGAAGTTGAATTTTTGAAATCTTTTTTCACATTATTCCTCAGGAACATATTTTCTACTTTAATGCATTTTTAGAGATTTTTCTAAATTAGTCAAAATTCGATCGGATTTGTGTCCGGTATCATCGATTGATTTGAGGATTTTTAATTTGAAAACGGAATTGAATTTCTTGAATTTGATTTCACCATGTACTTCAGCATAATATTTTCTATTTTAGAGAATGTTGGGGACTTTACCGAGTTACTTTATGTTTCTGGCATTCCCGGTGTTTTCGGTGTTTTCCCGAATCTGGAGTTATTATCGGGATATTTTCTTTTCTTTTCCTTTTTCCTTTCCTCTACTTCTTCTTTCTCTCTTTTTCTTTTTCTTTTCTTCTTCCTTTTTCCTTTTTTCTCCACCACACAAAATTCCCCCCAAAATATCTTCTCTCACTCACTCTCTCTTCTTCCTTTCATTTCCTTCTTCTTTCTCCGTTCTCTTTCTCTTTCTTTTCCTTCTTCTCCCCCAACCGACGCAGATAGCTCACCCCCTCCTCTTTCTCTCTCCTCAATTCTTTGTCTCCACCACTCCTCTCCCACTCTCTCTTCAATCTCTCTCATTCTCTCCCAATTTCAGTCTCTCTTTCCTCTCTCTCTTCCAATTCACCATAGCTGGCCACCATCACCAATACCTGGCGGCGGCTCCTTCAACCTCCGGCGACCTAAGCCGGTGAACCACCGCGGCAACAACCTTCCCCTCTTCACTCTTTTTCCTCACCTCCTACTTCTTCTGTAGCACCTTGTACCCGGGATACGTATCCAGATACATGTCCCAAAAAATTTTCGACCATATTGCTCAATTTTCTTCCTGTATGTGTTCATGATTGTGATTACTTATTTTATTTAGTATCGGATCTGGATTCTCAGACCTAGAGTAAGCCCTGACCCGGACTGGGAACCCGATACCAGTCAGTAACCCGATTTGACTTTCTACTAGTTCGATTTGACCGATTTCAGTTTCAGAGACTGTTTTCTAATATTTTAGATTTTTCATGATTTTCTGAAATTTCTAGAATTTTTCTGCAAAATCTTCAAAACCGATGTCGGTCGGCATCGCTGACTGATTCCCAGA
The DNA here is from genome assembly GCA_038442645.1 of Agave tequilana. Taxonomy (NCBI): domain Eukaryota; kingdom Viridiplantae; phylum Streptophyta; class Magnoliopsida; order Asparagales; family Asparagaceae; genus Agave; species Agave tequilana. Next base: position 57,536 of record JAVJIF010009487.1, read on the forward strand.
TTTTTAGTTTTCAAATGGGATTGAATTTTTAAAAATGGCTTTCACATTACTTCTTAAAATTTCATTTTCTATCTAAATACATTTTTTGAGATTTTTCTAAGTTTATCAAAATTTGACCGATTCTGGTGTCAGCCGGTATCGCTGGAAGGTTCCAGGATTTTTAATTTGAAAATTACATTGAATTTCTTGAATCTGATTTTACTGTCTATCTTAAAATAATATTTTCTATTTTTGAGAATTTTTCGGAACGTTTCTGAAACAGTCAAATTTTCGCCCCATTTAAATAATAATATTATTTACCGACAATTTCTTTTCTTACTTTTTCCTTCACTATTCCCCCACTTTGTACTACCAGAAATTATAATAAATAAATTAGTTAATAATAAAAATTTTAAACTATTTTATTTTATTTTTTTCTTTTCTTTAATTTTCTTTCTTTTCTTTCTTTTTCTTTTCTTTCCTTTGACTTTCCCCCACAACTAATGCTTTGCTCCCTGCCAAAGCCACCGCCGCCCGCCACCTATAGTAGTAGGGCTTCTGCCGCAGCCCTATCACCCCCTTAAATCATCATTTCATTCCTTTCTCATCCTATTAAACCACCAAACTTCCATTTCCTTATTCATTTCAAAAAAAAAAAAAATCCAAAATCAAAAACTCCATCTTCAACAAAACAATCCACCAACGCACCTTCACTGGCCGCCGCCTCCACCATCGCCCCCGCCCCACCCTAGGCTGGCGAACCAACTCTCCCACAACCCCTCTTCACTCCACCACCTCCATCAACCTCCAACAACCCTCCACCATCTCCAATTTCACCATAACTCATCACCACCACCTCCCTTCCTCCTCCAAAATTCACCACAACCTCCACCAATTCCACCATTCCAAACACCTCATCATCACCTCCTCCTCCTCCTCTAACTCCCCACCACCTCCAATTATCACCACAACCACCACCACCAACCATCATCACCACCCCCACCAAAACAACAACTCCACCAACACCCCAACTCCACCTCCCCTCCCCTTGGGGGTACGTGCGCGTGCCCCACCACCACCGGCGGTGGCCGGCCGGCCACACCACCCCTCCCCTCCCACCATTTCTCTTCTTTCTTTCTTTCTTCTTTTCTTCCTTTCTTTTTTTCATTTCAAATCTCTTTCATTCCCTAAATAAAAACTCATTTTCCCCTCATTCCTAATATACCCATTCCCTCATCCTAAAATTACCTCCCTATATTTACACCCAATACCCCTCTTCTTTTAAATCCTCATTCTTTTCTAAACACACCATATTTTTTCTTTCTTTCTCTCTCTCCTTCCTGTAACTTTTTCTCTCTTCTCTCTCTCCTCTCTCATTCCCTCTCTAATATTTATATAAATATTTATAATTATATATTTTAATATACAACTATGGGCTAGTGGATTTCTCGTACGGTTCGCGGGCTTCGCAGATTTTTAACTGGTATTTCACCCCGATTTCAGGCGAGTGCTTATTATTAATTTAAAAATAATTACTCTTATATTTATAACATGATATTGATATGTGGATATTTTAACATGCTATATTTGACACCGACACTTGCCATGTTATATTTGACACCGATAATTGCCATGCTATATTTGACACCGATATTTGCCATGCTATATTTAACACCGACACTTGCAATGCTATATTTGACGCCGATAATTGTCATGCTATATTTGACACCGATATTTGCCATGCTATACTTGACCCGTGACATCTGACACCGACACTCGGTATTTACACCAGTACTCAGTATTTACACCGACACTTGGCATGTTACACTTGATATATTATTTATGACTCTGGTACTTGGTATTTATACCGGCACTCAATATATAGACCCGGTACTTGATATGTCATACTTGACACCTGCACCTGACACACGGTATATGATATGCTTTAATGTGGTACAAATACCTGGACTTGACATCTTGACCCTTGACCGGACATTACTACCCCTGATACTTGTATTATATGACATATTCATGACTATCACTTTTACGGGGACTTGGCATGACTATTATATTATTACCAGATATTTGGTACTCCTGAACTCCTGTTGTAACGCCCCGATCCTGGCGGATACGGACACGTCACCGCGACGTATATACGTAGGTCAGAACTGCCCCCACGTATATACGCTAAGCGTGAAAGTACAATACAATACAGGATCAGAGTATAACACAAGCGTGGTATATTCATATATGCCAACAATAAAGTACAAGTACAAGTTATGAACTGATACACTTTACAAGTGTTTTGTTTCACAACCAAGTCCAAAAGAAGATATACAAATGTATACAAGATGCTCACGTAAGAAAGGAAGACGCGTGAGCCAAAAATGAAGAGTACGGCACTGGAGGAACTAGAGCTGGTCGGCCTGCTCACTGAAGTACTCTTGGTCCTCAGTGGATGGATCCACTTCGTTCCAAGTCTCGGAATCTGAATATGCAAATCCACAGAATCAAGACATATAACAATAAACGAGATATGGCCAAATGGCTAATGGATACGAGTAAATAAGATATAGCAATATAAAGGATAAAGCATGGAAATCCAAAGTCCTAAAACAATACATCTACAATTAATGTCTTATTATTATTACTTGTTTCATCGTGATATCTAGCTATGTGGTCCAGCGTCCCAGTGCACATAGATCCATATCCCAATAAAGCAAGGGGGTTGTTGGAAATCAGCGGTTGTATCGATGAACTATGTTTACAGTGGATCCCGTGCATGCCCGGGATAACGGCCCAATAATGTTCCGTGCTTGTAACGGAACCCAGCCGCTAGGCCTCAATAAAAGGGACTTATGTATGCCCTTATCAATATGGTACCAGCAATACAGGGAGCAAGCTCTCCCCTCAGTCCCCTGGTGTACCGCAGGTCAGACTGGAACATGGGTTGCACAACACTTCCTAAAACCACTGTAAACACGAACACAATCGATATCCGCATGGTCTCCCCCGGACCCAATATAAGTTGGTCTATTTTATGTAAAGGTCAAATCAATCATGCTTGGTACAAGTGATAGCATGATAAAGTGGAGATATACATTTTAATTAACAAGTCTAACATGAAGATACATGGTAACATATCATGTGGTATCAATTAGGAAGCATAAACAATACTAGCATATCATACATGTATCAATGAACGATCAAAATTTAAAACAGAAAAGAAAACAAAAGTCTGGCACAGTTTTGAACTGGCGGTCGACCTCCGGTCGAGTGCCGGTCGACCGGGGTTTGTGAAGGCGGTAGGGTTGCCGGTCGACTGCCGGTCGACTGGCCAAAGTGCGTGAGCTCCAGAATCGACCGGTCGACTGCCGGTCGACTGGGCTTTGCACGGGCGGTAGGGTATCGGTCGACTGCCGGTCGACCGTACCGAATCTGGAGCTCCAGGTGAGCTCCAGGTCTCCTAGCCGGTCGACTGGTCTATGGACCGGTCGACCGCTAGCCCAATTCTGTGCACGTTTGTGCATATCGGTCGACTGCCGCCATAGGGCCGGTCGACCGATGTTCTGAAATAGGCTGTGGTCTGACTAAAAATCCAGATTTTGTGGTGGTTGTTTTGAATGGATAAAAATAGGATTTTTATAACGTAAAGTGACATGATCTATCAATACAAGTATGCTAAGAATATTACTAGTCTTGGTGAGTAAAGATACTCACCTCGAACGGTCGTTTGGAGTTTCTACGAGTTCCGGACGAGCCGAAATACCAACTTGATTCTCGGCGATAACTCGGACGATCCCAAAATCCAAGTTGCGGTTCTTGAGATGGCAAGGAGACCTAGGGTTTGCTTTGAGAAAGAGAGAGATTTTGCTAAGGTTGGAATTCTTGAGGAAATGAAGTAAAGGATGAAAATGTAAAGGGTTTGGTTTAAATAGGATTTTGAATTTGTAAAGGGGATGGAATTTTAAGAAAGAGAGGGATTTTTGTGCAAATGTGTAAATGAGATATTTTCTTGACCAATCAAATGAAGCCAAGTGGAGATGAGGTGGCTTCCTTGGCCAATCAAATGGAGCCATTTGGAGGTGAGGTGGGGGGTCATTAATGAAGCAATTAATGTGGAAGAGTGTGGAAAATGGAAAGGTGGAAATAATTGGGATTTTTTGGAAATTCAAAACTCTTTTGGCTTAATGAAGAAGGAAGAGAAAATAGAAAAAAGAAAAAGAAGGAAAATTAAATTGAAAGGATATTTTCCCTAACTCAGAAAATTATGAAATTAAAACCGTGGGTTCCCGGGACAAAGTCGTAAGTACGGAAAACATTTCGGAAATACCGGATACGTCCCGAAATCAAGTATCTCGGAACGACTCCAAATTTTCACCAAAAATCTATAATAATATAAAAAGACTTAAAATGAAGTCCTTTCTGAGAAATACCTTATAGTTTTAATTATAAAAATCCCGGTATCAGTAATTTACCGACTCCGTGGGAATTTTCACAAAATCCTAAAATCCTCAGAAAAAGGCTTTATTTAAGAAATAGAATTCTAATTAATAAAGTCTAAAGGACTTTCTGAAAATTCCTAACAGTTTGGAAAATACAAATCAGAAAATTGATCAGCGGCGCTGGTCGACACCGGTTTTGAAGAAATTCATTTTAAATTCTAGAAAATTCCAGAAAATCACATAAAATCTAATAAATTGGAAAATGATATTTGAAATTGAAATCGGATAAATACGGAAGGTAATTCGGAAAATACGGCTGAAAAGCTGAATACGCAACAAAGTACGTATTCCGGAAACGAGGTATTACAATCTACCCACCTTACAAAAATTTCGTCCTCGAAATTTCGCAAGATGAAAGACAACAAGGAAAGACATGATAGATGGAATATAACGGTAGAGATATAGAAGGAAAGAATCTTACCAAGTGGTAAAGAGTTGCGGATATCGCTCTCTGATGACGTCCTCTCGCTCCCATGTGGCCTCTCCTGGCACATGGCGGTTCCAAGACACTAACACCAAAGGTATATCCTTGCTCTTCAGTGTCTTGACACTCCTGTCTAAGATGGCCATTGGCTGCTCCTGATAAGATAAGTCTGGTTGTAACTCCAGTTCGGAATGATCCAAAATATGGCTGTCATCCTTCACATATCTCCTCAACTGAGACACGTGGAAAACATTATGAACTCCATCCAACGATGGCGGCAGCGCCAATCGATACGATACATCTCCCACTCGATCCAATATCTCGAATGGGCCGATATACCTTGGACTTAGTTTCCCACGAGTGCCGAAACGGATCACTCCCTTAGTCGGTGAAATCTTCAGGAACACATGATCTCCAACTCCGAATTCCAATGGCCTCCTCCGAGAATCTGCCCAGCTCTTTTGCCTGCTCTGAGCTGCCCTGAGATGATCCCTGATAATCTTGATTTTCTCCGTCGTCTGGATCAACATCTCTGGTCCCAATAAACTCCGCTCACCGACCTCATCCCAACAAATCGGTGATCGACACTTCCTACCATACAGTGCCTCAAAAGGTGCCATCTTTATACTTGCCTGGTAACTGTTGTTATAAGAAAACTCGGCCAAGTGTAGATGGTCTTCCCAAGAACCTCCAAACTCAATCATGCAAGCTCTAAGCATGTCCTCGAGGATCTGGATGGTCCGCTCCGACTGTCCGTCCGTCTGGGGATGATAAGCTGTACTGAACTTCAGACGAGTGCCCAGACTCTCTTGGAGACTCTCCCAAAAGTGAGATCTGAATCTCGTATCTCTGTCTGAAACAATACTGACTGGCACTCCATGCAGACGGACCACTTCCTTCATATACTTCTCCGCCAACACCTCTGTCGTCTGACCGACCCGGAATGGTATGAAGTGGGCCGACTTAGTGAGACGGTCAATGATAACCCACACAGCATTATTACCCTTGGGACTACGAGGTAATGCTGTGACGAAGTCCATAGTGATATGCTCCCACTTCCACTCAGGTATTGGCAAAGGTTGCAGAAGTCCAGCCGATCTCTGATGCTCGATCTTTATTTGCTGGCACACCAAGCACTTAGCCACAAATTGAGCTATCTCTCTCTTCATGGCATTCCACCAGAAGTGCTTCTTCAGGTCTTGGTACATCTTGTTTCCCCCCGGGTGTATAGAGTAGGCTGAACTGTGTGCTTCAGCCAAAATCTTCTGTCTCACTTCTCCCTGGGGAACACAAAGCCTATCTCCCAAGCACAAGGCATCATCAGGACGAATACAGATATCCGTCCTCAATCCAGCCTCGACCTGATCTCTAAATGTCTGGAGTCTGGGATCCTCCTTCTGGGCTTCCTTAATCTCCTCTATCAGTGAAGACTGGATCTGTAAAGCCATAAGCTGTCCTGTCTTCTCAGCTCCTCGGACCACCATCAAATCCAATCGGATGAAATCCCGAATCAAGTCCTCCTGCTGAGTGAACTGGACAAGCACTCTGTTCTCTGGCATCCTACTCAAAGCATCCGGGACTGTATTGACTTTGCCTGGATGATATTGCAAATCAATATCGTAGTCTGCCATAAGCTCCAGCCACCGCCTTTGCCTCATATTCAGTTCTTTCTGAGAAAAGATATACTTGAGGCTCTTGTGATCTGTATATATCAGCACTCTATCTCCCAGAAGATAGTGCCTCCAAATCTTCAAGGCAAAGATCACTGCTGCCAACTCCAAATCATGAGTTGGGTAATTCCTCTCATGAGGTTTCAACTGCCTGGATGCATATGCGATAACATGATCATGTTGCATAAGCACGCATCCTAGGCCTTTACCTGAGGCATCACTAAAGATGACCATCCCTCCTCTCCCTGAGGGAGTTCTCAAGATAGGAGCTGAAATGAGCTTTTGCTTCAACTGCTCGAAGGCTGCATCACACTCCTCTGTCCAGATGTACTTCTCCCCTTTCCTGGTAAGCTTCGTCAATGGAGCTGCAATCCGAGAGAAATCCTGGATGAAGCGTCTGTAGTATCCAGCTAGTCCAAGAAAGCTCTTTATCTCTGTCACTGTCCTCGGGACTGGCCACTCCTTTACTGCTTGTACCTTGCCCGGATCAACGGATACACCTTCTGCTGACACCACATGTCCGAGGAATGCTATACTGTCTAGCCAGAACTCGCACTTGCTCCTCTTGGCATGAAGCTGCTCCTGCTGAAGTGTCTGCAACACAATCTTCAAGTGTTCTTCATGCTCCTTCCTGTTCTTAGAATAAATCAAGATGTCGTCGATGAAGACAACAACAAACTGATCCAAGAAGGGTGAGAACACTCGGTTCATCAAGTCCATAAACACTGCAGGGGCATTAGTGACTCCGAAAGGCATAACAAGAAACTCGTAGTGGCCATATCGGGTCCTAAATGCCGTCTTCAGTCTATCCTCCTTCTTCACTCTCAACTGATGATAGCCCGACTGTAAGTCCAACTTGGAGAATACACGGGCTCCATGAAGCTGATCAAATAAGTCATCTATTCTGGGAAGGGGATACCTGTTCTTGATGGTGACTTTGTTTAACTCCCTATAGTCAATACAAAGTCTCTTGCTACCATCCTTCTTATTGGCCAACAATACTGGAGCTCCCCACGGTGAAGTACTTGGCCTGATCAATCCCTTATCTGATAACTCCTGCAGCTGCTTCTTCAGGATTTTCAACTCTGTTGGTGCCATCCTGTACGGAGCCTTAGATATAGGAGATGCCCCTGGGATAGTCTCAATGGAGAACTCAATCGTCCTGACAGGTGGCAATCCTGTAATCTCCGCAAACACCTCCGGGAATTCATCCCACACTGGCACCTTCTGCTTCTGAACTTCCGATGAAATGATCTGCTTTCCCTTAGTGGACTTCACTTCTCCACTAAACTGAAACTCAGGCTGATGGGGAATTCTAAAATTGATCTTCTTCTCTCTACAATCAATTATAGCATGATACTGACTGAGCCAGGTCATGCCTAAGATCACATCGTACCCCTTAGTATCGAGCACGAGCATATCTATGGCTAAGACCTTATCACACAGTTCTACTGGACAGTCAGTACACACTCTAGATGATAAGACTACCCCATTCCCTGTACTTATCTCCCACTTGTGGTCTAATAATCCAACAGGAATAGAATGAACGGCCACAAATTTATCTGAGATATAACAGTGGGATGCACCCGAATCAAATAAAGCGAGAACAGGCTTTGAGTGTACTCTGATGTTACCTGTAATCACCTCCTCTGAAGCCTCAGCCTCTGCCTCCGTCAGGTTGTAAGCCTGACCCCTGCCACGCCCGGCTGCTGTCCTACCTCCTCTCTGGACTGGGCGAATCATATGCTGTGGAGGAAGGGGTGCTCTCCTTACTACTGGTCCCTGGTCTCTCCTCACCACCGGACCTTGATCCCTCTGCCCAATTGGTCTTGGCAACACTCTCTGTCCACTGGGTCCTGGAAGTGCTGGTAAGGTCTGGTTGGCTGTCCCAAATCTATTGTGTGGACAAGTTCCTACTGCATGATCTCTGGAACCACACCATAAACACAACCCATTTGCCCTCCGGCAATTTGGTCGAGTGTGTCCTAGCTTCCCACAAAAGTTGCAAACAGGGAGTGGTTGGGCTGTCTGATAAGGTGCTGGCCTGTAAGGTTGCCTCTGCATCTTTGCTGCTCTGAATGGGGCTCCTCGTCCCATAGGTACAAAAGGCCTCTTCATGACCTGCTGTCTCATCTGATCCCCCTGTGTCTTCTCAAACCCCCGCTCTACTTTCCGAGCGACAGAGAGAACATTTGCATATGTCTTCAACTCCTGGGGCATCAGGTACATCTGAATCTCCATCCGAAGACCCTTCTGAAACCTGCTCGCTCGCTTCTCTTCGTCTATCACCATATAAGGAGCGAAACGGCTGAGTCTAAGGAAGTCCGCTGCATATTCGTCCACCGACTTGTTTTCCTGCTTGAGTCCGATGAATTGTTCCTCCATCTCTTCCTGTGCTGTAGCCGGAAAGAAGCGGCTGTAGAAACTCTTGGAGAAGGTAGCCCAAGTGATAGGCCTCTCCAAGCGAGCCTCCTCTGCAAGCCACCAAGTCCGAGCTATGTCCTTCAGCTGGATCTTAGCGACCTCAACTTGACTCTCCTGTGGGACACGAGCTGCGGTCAGCAGGTCTGTCGTGTCCGTCAACCATTGTTCTGCCTCCAATGGCTCCTCACTCCCCGTGAACACTGCAGGCTGCAATCTCCGGAAATCCGATACATTCCCCGGCTTCGGTTCCTTTGGGGCTGTTAGCTCTTGCCTCAGGAGCTCAGTCTGCTGCTGCTGTACTTCCACCTGTTGTTGCTGGGTCACCATCATGGCTTGAATGATCCTCAGCACATCAACATTCTCTCCTCCTACTGGTCCATTGGGTCCATTCGGGACTTGCCCGACATTGTTCCGACCCGAGCGACGCTCCATACCGTATGATAACTGGAATTGAAAACAATGGAAGGGAGTTTAGGATACGAAGGAATTGATAATTGAAGGAAGCAAGACGGACTCTATAACTTTGTACATTATAATTGGCATAAGCAAATTACTAGAATTTGCCACTTGATTGTACTTTAGGTTTAAGAGCCTAGGCTCTGATACCAACCTGTAACGCCCCGATCCTGGCGGATACGGACACGTCACCGCGACGTATATACGTAGGTCAGAACTGCCCCCACGTATATACGCTAAGCGTGAAAGTACAATACAATACAGGATCAGAGTATAACACAAGCGTGGTATATTCATATATGCCAACAATAAAGTACAAGTACAAGTTATGAACTGATACACTTTACAAGTGTTTTGTTTCACAACCAAGTCCAAAAGAAGATATACAAATGTATACAAGATGCTCACGTAAGAAAGGAAGACGCGTGAGCCAAAAATGAAGAGTACGGCACTGGAGGAACTAGAGCTGGTCGGCCTGCTCACTGAAGTACTCTTGGTCCTCAGTGGATGGATCCACTTCGTTCCAAGTCTCGGAATCTGAATATGCAAATCCACAGAATCAAGACATATAACAATAAACGAGATATGGCCAAATGGCTAATGGATACGAGTAAATAAGATATAGCAATATAAAGGATAAAGCATGGAAATCCAAAGTCCTAAAACAATACATCTACAATTAATGTCTTATTATTATTACTTGTTTCATCGTGATATCTAGCTATGTGGTCCAGCGTCCCAGTGCACATAGATCCATATCCCAATAAAGCAAGGGGGTTGTTGGAAATCAGCGGTTGTATCGATGAACTATGTTTACAGTGGATCCCGTGCATGCCCGGGATAACGGCCCAATAATGTTCCGTGCTTGTAACGGAACCCAGCCGCTAGGCCTCAATAAAAGGGACTTATGTATGCCCTTATCAATATGGTACCAGCAATACAGGGAGCAAGCTCTCCCCTCAGTCCCCTGGTGTACCGCAGGTCAGACTGGAACATGGGTTGCACAACACTTCCTAAAACCACTGTAAACACGAACACAATCGATATCCGCATGGTCTCCCCCGGACCCAATATAAGTTGGTCTATTTTATGTAAAGGTCAAATCAATCATGCTTGGTACAAGTGATAGCATGATAAAGTGGAGATATACATTTTAATTAACAAGTCTAACATGAAGATACATGGTAACATATCATGTGGTATCAATTAGGAAGCATAAACAATACTAGCATATCATACATGTATCAATGAACGATCAAAATTTAAAACAGAAAAGAAAACAAAAGTCTGGCACAGTTTTGAACTGGCGGTCGACCTCCGGTCGAGTGCCGGTCGACCGGGGTTTGTGAAGGCGGTAGGGTTGCCGGTCGACTGCCGGTCGACTGGCCAAAGTGCGTGAGCTCCAGAATCGACCGGTCGACTGCCGGTCGACTGGGCTTTGCACGGGCGGTAGGGTATCGGTCGACTGCCGGTCGACCGTACCGAATCTGGAGCTCCAGGTGAGCTCCAGGTCTCCTAGCCGGTCGACTGGTCTATGGACCGGTCGACTGCTAGCCCAATTCTGTGCACGTTTGTGCATATCGGTCGACTGCCGCCATAGGGCCGGTCGACCGATGTTCTGAAATAGGCTGTGGTCTGACTAAAAATCCAGATTTTGTGGTGGTTGTTTTGAATGGATAAAAATAGGATTTTTATAACGTAAAGTGACATGATCTATCAATACAAGTATGCTAAGAATATTACTAGTCTTGGTGAGTAAAGATACTCACCTCGAACGGTCGTTTGGAGTTTCTACGAGTTCCGGACGAGCCGAAATACCAACTTGATTCTCGGCGATAACTCGGACGATCCCAAAATCCAAGTTGCGGTTCTTGAGATGGCAAGGAGACCTAGGGTTTGCTTTGAGAAAGAGAGAGATTTTGCTAAGGTTGGAATTCTTGAGGAAATGAAGTAAAGGATGAAAATGTAAAGGGTTTGGTTTAAATAGGATTTTGAATTTGTAAAGGGGATGGAATTTTAAGAAAGAGAGGGATTTTTGTGCAAATGTGTAAATGAGATATTTTCTTGACCAATCAAATGAAGCCAAGTGGAGATGAGGTGGCTTCCTTGGCCAATCAAATGGAGCCATTTGGAGGTGAGGTGGGGGTCATTAATGAAGCAATTAATGTGGAAGAGTGTGGAAAATGGAAAGGTGGAAATAATTGGGATTTTTTGGAAATTCAAAACTCTTTTGGCTTAATGAAGAAGGAAGAGAAAATAGAAAAAAGAAAAAGAAGGAAAATTAAATTGAAAGGATATTTTCCCTAACTCAGAAAATTATGAAATTAAAACCGTGGGTTCCCGGGACAAAGTCGTAAATACGGAAAACATTTCGGAAATACCGGATACGTCCCGAAATCAAGTATCTCGGAACGACTCCAAATTTTCACCAAAAATCTATAATAATATAAAAAGACTTAAAATGAAGTCCTTTCTGAGAATACCTTATAGTTTTAATTATAAAAATCCCGGTATCAGTAATTTACCGACTCCGTGGGAATTTTCACAAAATCCTAAAATCCTCAGAAAAAGGCTTTATTTAAGAAATAGAATTCTAATTAATAAAGTCTAAAGGACTTTCTGAAAATTCCTAACAGTTTGGAAAATACAAATCAGAAAATTGATCAGCGGCGCTGGTCGACACCGGTTTTGAAGAAATTCATTTTAAATTCTAGAAAATTCCAGAAAATCACATAAAATCTAATAAATTGGAAAATGATATTTGAAATTGAAATCGGATAAATACGGAAGGTAATTCGGAAAATACGGCTGAAAAGCTGAATACGCAACAAAGTACGTATTCCGGAAACGAGGTATTACACCTGTACTCCTGAACTCCTGTATACTTGAACCCCCGAAATAGGAAGGATCCTGACATTACTCCTGATATTATGCTCCTGTTGACCCCCATAATAGGATAACCATGGATATTGTACTTTTGTGAGTACCCCGTGAACATTATTTGAGACTCTGTTATATTTAAACAACTTACACCGAGATGGGGGAAATTGATGGGTATCGATATAGCTTCTGTGTTTATGGTGGCCATACATATGTTGTACAACTATTCCTGTTGGATTCGACCTGGAGGCCACCAGGCGTTTTCGAGGGGTGTACTGGCACCCCTACCCCCTTGCCTGCCTGCCGGGTGTGCTATAATCCCCTGGGTATATCCTTGTGGGGAACGGTGACACTCTATTCCTGTTCGGGCGTATTCTAAGGCCTTCGGGCATATAGTAAGTCCCGGTGCCTAGCGGTACGTTCCGGCTCAGTACCGGATACTCCTGGATCGTTGTCCTGGGCATGCACGGGACCCATTCTAAATATGGTTCGTCGTTCCCCATCAATTTCCAATAACCAACCTCGCTCGGCTTGTATGCGGAAGTATATGGCACCGGTCATATACCGAAACATACAAATTGAACGAGTCTTAATAATAACTTGATAATTGACTTCACGCTACATGAATTTTAGTGTTGTGTTCATACTTGCCATTTATTGTAGTTACTCCATGCTTGCTAATTTGATTACAAGACATTTAACCTGCTACACTTGCTTTATTTCATGATTCACTATTTATTGTGATTATTCCATGCTTATTGATTTTGATACATTATACTTGAGCTGATGCACTTACTTTTATTTATACTTGCCATTTGGCTTCTTCTTGCACTCGCTGGGTTGCCCACTAACAACCCTGAATTTGTATGTTCAGATTTGACAGGTTGGACCGAGGTAGACCCATCAGCTGAGGATCAGGCCTACTCGAGGAGCAGGCAGATCAGCCGTAGCTTCGTCCAGTCTTTCCCCGCTCGCGAGATTCCCTTTCCAGCTCGTGAGTTATTATCTTTTGTACTCTGTACAATCTACTTTTGTACTATCTAGTGATGTATTATTGATGTAATATTATATCACTATTTGTGATGACTAAGTACTTATATTATTTTGTGTTGGAATGTATAACACCACGTATTTTTGCACTCTGATCCTTCTATATTGTGTTGTATTGATGCTTAGCGTACATACGTGATGGTACCATCGCCCTGCTATGTACGTCGCAGTGGCGTCCCCGTACCCACCGGATCGGGGCGCCACAGGTTGGTATCAGAGCCTAGGCTCTCACACCTTCCGTACAGCCAGTCTGCCAATTAATGTTGGATTAATTTGCGACTGAGTCACACGAGTCTTTGTTATACATTCTAATCACAAGTACAAAGTTATCTATTCTTTCCTTGAAATCCATCCCTTGATTTCTGAAATCTCATGCAGTTCCTTATTTCATCGCCTTTTCAGTTAGCTCGAATATGGAGAGACGGGGGACACGTAACGGTCCCAACACTTCCCGTGAAGGTCCCTATGGGGAGAATGACATGATGAGGATACTCCAGGGGATGATGAATAGCTAGCAGCAGCAGATAGAGTTCTTGCGACAAGAATTGCTGACTGCACCCCGGGAGCAGAGGTCGGGTACTATATCGGATTTCAGGAGATTACAGCCGGCAGAATTTTCGGGCACTGAGAAGCCTCTGGATGCAGAGCAGTGTTTTATCGACATGACCGATCTTCTGAAGGCGGCCAGAATCTCTGGTGAGAACCAGGTAGAAGTGGCCAAGATCCAGCTGAAGGATGTGGTGAGGACCTGGTGGCTAGCCGAAGAGGCGAGGCTGGAGAAGCTCATCTCTTGGGACCAGTTCTCGAAGAGCTTCTATGAGAGATTTTTCCCTGCAACTGCTCAGAAGGAGATGGAGGAGCAGTTTATCAAGCTGCAGCAGTGGAATCGATCGGTGGATGAGCATGCTGCTGAATTCCTGAGACTTAGTCAGTTTGCACCATACATGGTGGCCGACGAGGAGAAGAGAGCTAGCAGGTTCCAGCAAGGACTGAGGGTGGATATCCAAATGTTACTTATGTTGGCCCAGAGGCCTTCCACTTTAGTTTTGATGATGATTAACTCATGTAGTTATAGTTTACTAATAATTTTATGATATTTAGTTTCAGATATTTAACCAAGATATTAGTAGGTGATTAGCTTCAACAAAGGTGTTTTGGAGCTTTCACATGGTGATTCAAGAGCCCGAGCGTCAAAGTTCATATCTAGCACTCGTTGGAGTCAAGCTCGGTGGATCACGTTTGGATCGAGTCGACTTGGAGACGACGCTCTACAAGAAGACTTCGGTACATTGTTTAGTTTATTGTATAGATCCATTGTCAAAGATTAGATAGTGTGACATGCTCAAGTTCACAACACACACACTTGTTTAAAGTTTCATGTTTTGGTTTTCGGTTTTTGGTTTAACCGATCTTAGTTTTCATGAATAGATAGAATCAAAACAAGTTTACATGGTTTAATGTATATTAGATTTGTTCTATATACATCTATGCTTCAACTAGTTAAACAAACTTAGTTTGATAATCTATTTCATGAGTTTGGAGTTTTGGTATTTTAAACAAAACTTATTTTCGGATTTAATGTCAAAAACATTGATATATATCTTTATATGTATATTGGATTATATCCATATACTATATGCCTCAAAGTTGTTTCAATACCATGTTTTTGTATTTGGATGAGTTTTGGACAAAACGATTTTTCATTTTAAAAATCCAAGTTTTGGAAAATACGGATTTTGGTTTTCGGCAAAATTTCAAGGACACAAAAATGGTTCAAATAGTTTGAAATATGTGTTGCATTTTTTCACACATGTTTGTATTTCAAAGAGAATATAAGAACTTATTTTTGTGGATTTTTAGAGATTTTATGGGATTTAATTAGATAATAAAAACCTAAGTTTTTGAATCCTATAATCTGCCTGCCAGGCCCTGGCGGTCAACCGGGATGGTTGACCGGACCAGTGGTCGGTCGACTGGACCGGTCGACCGACGTGCACATGGACGTGCACGTTTCCAGCCACTTAGGCTGGTCGACCGAGCGATCGACTGACTGCAAGTGCCCCACTCTCGGGTGGGGGCGGTCGACCGTGAGCCTTGGCACGGTCGACCGAGCGGTCGACTGTCCAGAGAGCAACTGCTCTCTGGATCTGGCACGGTCGACTGGCAGGCTCAACGGTCAAATTTTTGACCGTTAGCCGGTCGACCGGCCAGTCGACCGGAAGGTCATTTTTAACCGTGTCAGCTGCCAACGGGCAGAATTCTTATGGGGGTTATAAATACCCCATTTGAAGTTGGTTTTCACTAAGTTTTCAAGAGAGAAAAATTTACATTCTTAAAGTGTTTTATTACAAATTTCAAAAGAGTTTTAGAGCTTTAAAGATTTGATCTTTATTTTGTTTTAAAAGGGGTTGGAAAATTCAAAGAAAAGAAAAGTCTTTGGGAATTGGTTTGATCTTCATTTTCAATTCTATCTAGAGTTTTTTCCTAGAGTTTTTCTTTGAGTTTTTGATTTTCAAACTCTTTGTTTTCCACACTTGAGCTATCTTACTATCCTATCTATAGGATTTTTATCTTTGTGGGAAAATTGGTTTGTGGTTGAGATAGACTACTAAGTTGTAAACTTCCTTCATTGTGATATCCCTCTAGTGAGAGGAGATTGATTTGGTATCCCTCTATTGTGAGGTGATTGTGGAAGTTGTGGTTGGCTCCCTCTAGTGAGAGGTGGAGTTTGTGTTAGAATCCCTCAAGTGTGAGGTGATTGGTGTTTGTTGGCTAAGTGCCTACCCCTCTTGTGTGAGGTGGAATTTGTGTTGGTTGTGCCTTGCCTCTGTGAGAGGTTGTATTCGGTTGAGAGAGGAGTTGTGTACTCCCGGTTGTATTTGCCCCAAATCCTCAGTGGAGGTTCCCTGTGTGAGAGTCCTGTGTGGACAAGTTAGTGGAAATCCTTCTGTGTGAAGGCAGGGACGTAGAGCTGTGTGCTCGAACCTCGAAACATATCCGTGTGTTTGCGATTGATCCACTTTCTCTAACTCTCTCTCTATTACTTTGAGCATTGCATCATATTGCCATATCATATATATGCTTGTGTTGTTTGTGTGTGCCTCACTTGTGTTTAACCACGAGAGCTTCATATAGCACCTCAACTTTTATTCAGAGAAATCAAGAGGAGTTAGTCCAGAGCCCTTCACCGGGAATTCGGCTACACTCGTTGGTTACATTAAGTGTGTTGCAATTAAGTTTTTAAATTTCGCATTTTGTTAATTAGATTAGCCGTATACCTATTCACCCCCCTCTAGGTGTACTTACAACTTATACCCCACCAGTTGAAGACATACTCTCAAGTTCTTTCGATAGCTCGTGATGTGGAGCAGGGATTGGAGAAGAAGAGGAGAGTTGAGCTGCAGCACAAGCCTATGAAGCGCCAATTCCAGCAGGTGCACAGAGGGAATCCAGTCAGATCTTTTGGTGCCCCAGTAGCCAAGCGGCCATTTCAGCCTCCTTCTCTGCAGCTTGTGTGTGGGTACTGTCAGAAGCCTGGACACAATCAACGGAACTGCCGTATGGCCAATGGACTGTGTTTGGCATGCGGATCCGACAACCACTCAATAGGAGAGTGTCCATTCAAGAAGACCTAGAATGCACCTCCAGCACCACCAGCACTTCCAGCACGAGTGGCACTGTAGGCTGTCTAAAGATCACTAAAAGACAAGTCACCAAAAAGCAGAGTCCCAAACTCCAGACGCAGGGCTAACCATAGCCAT
Source organism: Agave tequilana (assembly GCA_038442645.1). Lineage (NCBI taxonomy): Eukaryota > Viridiplantae > Streptophyta > Magnoliopsida > Asparagales > Asparagaceae > Agave > Agave tequilana. Next base: position 74,685 of record JAVJIF010009487.1, read on the forward strand.
CAAAGCAGCACCAAGGCGCGAGGGTCGAAACCCGCGTCTCAGCATCACTGCAGCGCCAAGACGCGAGGGTCGAAACCCGCGTCTCAGCATCACTGCAGCGCCAAGACGCGAGGGTCGAAACCCGCGTCTCAGCCAGCACTGCAGTACCAAGGCGCTAGGGTCGAAACCCGCGTCTCAGCCAGCACTGCAGTACCAAGGCGCTAGGGTCGAAACCCGCGTCTCGGCAGCACTACAGCACCAAGGCGCGCAGGTCGAAACCCGCGTCTCAGCTAGCACTACAGCACCAAGGCGCGAGGGTCGAAACCCGCGTCTCAGCAGTACCAAGGCGCGAGGGTCGAAACCCGCGTCTCAGCTAGCACTGCAGTACCAAGGAGCGAGGGTTGAAACCCACGTCTCAGCTAGCACTGCAGCACCAAGGCGCGAGGGTCGAAACCCACGTCTCAGCAGCACCAAGGCGCGAGGGTCGAAACCCGCGTCTCAGCCGCACCAAGGCGCGTGGGTCGAAACCTGCGTCTCAGCCACACCAAGGCGTGTGGGTCGTAACCCGCGTCTCAGCAGCACCAAGGCGCGAGGGTCGAAACCCGCGTCTCAGCTAGCACTGCAGCACCAAGGCACGTAGGTTGACACCCGCGTCTCAGTTGTAACCGTCCCGGTTATAGGGTCAATCACGGCCCACGTAACGGGGAAAGTTAACCCCCATTATGGAGTGTTTTTAGGAGGCACGTACGCCCCTGAAACCTCTATAAATAGCCCCGTTGCTATGAAGAAAGGGTCGGATTTTGGAAGAGAAAAAGAGAGTCTAACTTGCTGCGTACAAGTTAACCTTTACCTACAATCTCTTTAAGATTTTGGTCGACAGAGCTGTGTTACTCTGTCCGCCACCCAAAGAGAAGATCCCCAAAAGTTCTTGACGTTCACCCGGTCAACGGAAAATAAGATTCACTTTCCACCGCCACTTGAAGAACCCAGCACTAAACAAAGGGGAGATTCAAGACTCAACATCTTCCCTCCCTTGTAGTCGGAGTACAAGTCCGTTGTAATCTTTCAATTGATTCAAGGAAATTTTACACAGAGTTTTTCTCCGTACCAAACAAGAGATGGCGACTCCGCTGGGGACTACCTTCGTTACTGACGAACAGGTTGTGGCGCAAGGTGACGTCCTCTATAAGGGAAAAATGGTCGAATCGCTCGTCGTTGAATTCGACCAGGCAAAGTATGAAGAATTCCTCTCTTCCGGCTCCAAGAGCCCAAAGGCCCGCGCCTACCGCAGGTTCTCTACGGGGACTCGCCCCGAAGTCCGCTCTGAGCCTCTCTCAGAGGCAACTGCTGTGAGGGATGTGGTGGCCAATCACGCCATGCGTGACACACGCGCCAACGTCTCTCAAAAGACCCGCGTGGTCAAGTTCTCTGGTGTTCAGCCAATCCATCCTCTTCCTCAGCACCAGATCGTCGTTGGTTTTTCTCAACCCCCACGACGTAACCGGAATGCTGAGCGCCGACAGAGGAGGCGTGCGCGTCAACTGCAAGTTGGAACAACTGATCGTCCAACTGAGACAGGACGCAAAGTTCAAACCGGCGTCTCTGCTACGCCACATCCGGCACGCGAAATCCGCGTTTGGCAACCCAAACGTGAGGATCACCAAGTTGGCTCATCTGAAGCCCCACTTCTCAGACGCCAAGGCGAAACCCGCACGCCTCGTCGAGTACAAGAGACACGCTCCTCTAGGCATAGGGCCCAGCAGCCCTGTATCTCTCAAGCGTTTCTACCACGACGCAATAATCAGCAACTCGATAGTCGCGTCTCTTCTCAGCAGAGACGCCAGATGCGTGTCCTAAAGCCACGACGCGAGAACCGCGTCTCTGAACCCCGCGTCCTAGCTGTACAGAGCAAGGATGCCTCCTGCCCTTGACATTGCGAGGCTAATCTCTTTGACCCTCCTTCCACGGATCTGAGAGATTATTTGACAAAGAAAAGAAGTGCTAATCAGATCACTTCGTCATGTTGCTGCCAACGGCTTATCACGATGCTTTCTGAGTGCTGTTACAATTCAGGTGCAAACCAGCAGTCTCTAGTTAGGCAGCTGACCCTGATTCCCCGATCAGCTAAGAGAAGTCGCTCCCACAGGAGGAGGATTTTCTCTGACACTGAATATCCAGAGCTCACTGCAAACATGGCGAGCCGGAGCAGGGGAAAACAACCTGCGATCAGCTCCGATGATGAGTCTGACACAGAACCAGAAGGAGTGTACCGACACACTCGCACCCGGACCGGGGCAATTCCCCCGATTGACTACCATGCTCTAGTCCGGGGCATTGAGGTGAATGACTCGCATTCCGCTATTGCAGAGTCGCAGGCTTCAAATTCCTCCATGGAGAAAGAGGCCTACATATACATGACTAGCACTCCTGAGGAGACCGCCAGGCGCTTGGAGCAGCAAGCCCAGGTCCAGAAGGAACAATTCGAGATGATTCGCGCTCAGCAAGAATCTATCGACTCTCTCAAGCAGATGCTCACACAGTTGCTTGAAGACAAGAGGAAGTCAACTAACAAAGCCTCCTCTAAGAAGTCTAAAGGCAAGCGAAAAGAGGGGGAAAGCTCGTCCTCTGTACATATAGAGGAGAAAGAGCGGTCTACTTCTGATTCGTCTAAGTCCTCATCGCAGGAAAAGGACGACCAAGACCAGGGAAAGGTTCATTCTAAAAGAATGAATCAGTTGGAGCAACGTCTTGAGGCCCTTACCAACCGGAAAGACCTCCAAGAAGTAGGAGTGGTCCGGCCATATCCAGCCGAGTGGGACCTGGTTCCATACCCACCCAAGTTCAAGGCTCCAACCCTCCAAGCATTTGATGGAAAGGTTCACCGAACCAACATATCTACTACTTTAAGTCTCAAACAGGGAATATGGTAGATAACGATGCCATCCTGGCACGTTTATTCATCGGCACCCTAAAAGGGCTAGCCTTTGAATGGTTCATGAAGCTCCCAGAAGGCTCCATCAAGAATTGGGACGACTTGGAGAAACTCTTTTTAACGCGCTTCTTCGAAGATGACTCGGAAGTCACCATGCCCACCCTTTTGGCTACCAAACAGCGAAAGGGAGAGTCCATTAAGTCTTTCGTAGAAAGATTTCGGAACGTAGCACTCTGATGTCCAAGCGGTATGACCCAGGTCACCCTGGTGGAAACATGCCGCCATAATCTACAAACCTCGCTCCTTGCCCAAATAGGAGTTGCTGAAAGCCGCACCTGGAAGCAATTGATTCAACAAGGTGAACGGGCTGAGGAAATTGTCGCCCGCGTCAGAGCGGAAGAAAATAAACCCAGGCCTGAAAGGTCAACGAGGCGTGCGCCAGACACATCCCTCCAAGCCAAAAGGAAGGATAACTTGGCAGCAGAGACCAAGTCCCCTGTCAAACCTCAACCGGTCAAGGGAAGTGGCTCTTCAAGCCAACCACGTGCTAACAAGCAGTATTCCTTCAAGGATGAACATGTCGACTCGCTCTTCAAACTACCCAACTAGAGCAACCGACTGAAGCTTCCTGAAGCTAGGCGCCCTGAAGAAGTCAGTAAAACTGATAATCCCAACTACTGCATGTATCACAGGATGTTGGGACACCCCACCAAGAGCTGTTATGTCTTCAAGGACATCCTCCAGGCTCTGATTGATGCAGAGGTATTAAAACTCCGTCCAGAGCAGAAGAAGGTGGCGGCCAATATGACGTCATTCCTCCAGTTTGGAAGGCAACCTCCAACACCCTCCGGAGTAGTCCCTGTCCCAAAAGGAGAGCTGCAAATGGTCAACATAGACCCTCACCAGCAGCAAGAGAAGGGCCTGGTACCCGTTTTCACACCTCGGGGAGAAGTCATATGGGTTCATCCCGACCTTGTGGACGGCCAGCAATGGACCACTATGACCAACAGGAAGTCCAAAGGCAAAGTAAAGGCTACATCCTGTAATGTGGTATGTGCCTCTTCTCGGGAAGCGGAGACTGATGTTCCCTCGCTGACTGATTCGAAAGAGGAAACAATTGTTCTGGCCGCAGAACCCAGTCAACTTGTGGCAGAAACCTGTTCAGGACAGTCATATTTGAAAAAGTATGACGAAATGGCGGTAACTCCTCCAAAACCCGCTGCAGAGTCAGCCAAGCCCTCCACAAAATAACCTGTGGAGAAACAGAAAGAGCTTCGATTTTCCAGAGTTCTTTCAAAAGACATAGCGGAAGAATCCACAGTACCTTACCGCTTTGATGTCCTGACTCAACTCGCCAACATCCCGACCCGGATTACTCTTTATGAGCTTCTTAGGCTATCAAATCGACCAGAGAAGCTCTACAAGAGCCTTGGCTAATGCTGAGGTTTTCATGACTCAGGTGCCGATCGGACCAAAGGAGGAAGATGTAGAGGACTGCCTCCATACCTCCCAAAATAGTCCCTGCATCACCTTCACGGCAGATGATATGCAAGTCAAAGGGAAACATGATCGACCCCTTTACTTCGCAGGGTATATTGGATCATCTGAGGTGAACCGCATTCAGGTAGATCCCGGGTCCGCATTGAGCATTATGCCTCACCGAGTCATGCAACATCTTGGGATTCCTACCCACCGTTTGAGGCTACCCAGACGACTATTTATGGGTTCAATGCCAATAGTACCCGTCCAATGGGGAAGGTCAAGCTCAAATGCCAGATTGGAGACCTAAGGTCAGAGGTGACATGCTACGTCATAGATGCCGACACCTCCTCCAATTTGCTGTTGGGTCGACCATGGATTCATCGCAATTCTATCGTTCCCTCTACTCTCCACCAAGTCATGAAATATATCGACGGGAGTGGAAAGGTGCGAATGTTGATTGCCGAAAGGCATCCGTTCAAGGGAGTTGAGAATTATTTCACAGATTCTCTCCTATATCAGGAATCTGTGGAAACAGATGAAGTCCCGCAACCAGTGGAGCCCGACTCTGGTAATGAAGCTGACACCGAGCCGGAAAAAGAAGAGTGCATGTGGGAACAGATCCACTTGTAACGGGCATTAATAAGCCTGATGTTGATAATACCTCCGCCAATGATGTAGGTGGATGGTATATTAATGAAGACTTAGATCTGGCATATTTCTCTGTGTTTGCTTCGATTCAGTGCCGTCAGATACTAGTACCAAAGTGGATGACGACCTCTGGTCGGCAATGGATGCTTTGACATCATTGCATGTACCAGTGAAGTCATCCTTCGAAACGCACCAAGATGCCGGCGATGCGCAAGAATCAATATTCATGGTTCCAACAAGACGGAAAGGCCAAAGACCAATTCTTTTCGGGCGAATCAAGTCCGAACCAATGCCCCTTGAAGAATCAGAAGGCGAGGAGGAACCCCCTCAGTTTGGTCATTATGAGCCAAATACACTCAGAATGATGGAAAGCATGGGGTATGATCTGACGAATGGTCCCGGGTTAAACTTTGGCAAAGGAAGGAGAACACTACTCCGATCTTTTGTACCAAAAGGGAAAACCCCTTTTTATCAGACTCGCTGGGGTTGGGCTATGTGTCAACTCCGATCCCATCAGCTTCTGAGTCTGAAGAGTCATTATGCCATGATTACTCATCAGGCACGTCATTGTGGGAGTCAGATGTTAGTGTCGGCAACATCTTCAGAGAGCTTTCAGTGAATATGGTTTCAACAAGCCACCTGGAAGACGGAGATGAAGAAATGATCCAATCTGATACAGATCCTTGGATCAAACACTTAAACAATCTTTGGGATACCCGCTTTGAACAGCGCGAGCCACCCACAGAAGATAAGGTTGTTCAGATCAATTTAGGAGATAAGGCTAACCCTAAGCCCATCTTCATAAGCGACGGCCTGTCACCTTTGGAGAAAAAGGGTCTAATATCTCTTGTGCAAGAATATATAGACGTCTTCGCCTGGAATTATGAAGACATGCCTGGACTAGATCCTCGAGTGGCTATGCACCGCCTCAACATTAATACGGACATAAAGCCCGTCAAACAACAACAGCGACGGTTCCGTCCAGAAATAATGGAGGCAATTCAATCAGAAGTCAGAAAGCTTATAGACTCTGGCTTCATTAGGGAAGAACAACATCCTGATTGGGTAGCCAATATCGTCCCCGTTGCTAAAAAGAACGGGAAGATCCGAATCTGCATCGATTTTCGTGATCTAAACGAGGCTTGTCCCAAGGATGAATTCCCACTGCCAATCACAGATGTCAATCATGACAACACATGTGGATTCGAGCGAATGTCCTTCATGGATGGATTCTCAGGATATAATCAAATCAAAATGTATCCTGATGACGAAAAACATACCTCTTTCAGGACACCACTGGGGGTATACTGTTACACCGTCTTGCCCTTCGGACTGAAGAATGCAGGGGTAACATATCAAAGGGCCATGAATGCCATTTTCCATCAACACATGCGCAAAACGGTGGAATGCTATGTTGACGACATCGCAGTAAAACGCCGCGCTAAAGGTGATCATATAACTGATCTAAAGGTTGTCTTCGACATCATGCGGGCCCATCAATTGAAGATGAACCCCACCAAGTCTTTCCTGGGGGTGGCCAGTGGCAAATTCCTCGGGTTCGTCGTAACCTCCACAGGAATTCATTTGGACCCAGAAAAGGTTCGCGCTATCCAGGAGATGCAACCTCCGAGAAGCCTCAAGGAGCTCAGGGGATTGCAAGGACGATTGGCGTACATCCGAAGGTTTATCTCAAATCTCTCCAGAAGATGCCAACCCTTTTCCAAATTAATGAAGAAAGGCGTTTCGTTCATTTGGGACAGCGCTTGCCAGCAAGCAATTGAGGAAATTAAACAATACCTCACACAACCGCCAGTCCTTGCAGCTCCGATGTCTGGAAAACCTTTCCTGATATACGTCCGAGCGATGGATCATTCTTTAGGAGCTCTACTAGCTCAGAATGATGATCAAGGACGAGAGCAAGCAATCTACTATTTGAGTAGAACAATGATCGGAGCCGAGCATCGGTACAACCCGATCGAGAAGGAATGTTTGGTGTTAGTGTTCGCTGTTCAGAAAATGCGACACTATTTGGTAGGCCAGACTATAAACGTCATATCAAAAGTCAACCCCCTGAGGTTACTTATGACAAAGCCTTCATCATTAAACGGCCGACTGACAAAATGGGCCATATTGCTATCCCAATATGAAATGCACTTTTTACCACAAAAAGCCGTGAAGGGTCAAGCGGTGGCCGATTTCCTGGCTAAGCATCCAGATCCGAGAGCAGCCAAACTTTATGACGATCTCCCAGACGAAGTCATTGAAGCCTGGCAAACTCAGACATCCTTCAAAGGACAAGTATGGCAACTTTTCTTTGACGGTGCATCGAGAACTAGCCCAAAAGGACATATAGTGGCAGGAGTAGGAGTAGTACTCGTCTCCCCACAGAACTATGTGATTCCTCGAGCTGTCTCGTTAACCGAACCTTGCTCCAACAATGTAGCAGAGTACAACGCCCTCTTGATTGGGATGCAACTCGTCGATGAGATTGGCGTTAAAAATCTCGAGGCATATGGTGACTCTAAGCTCATCGTCAGCCAAGTTCGCGGGGAGTACAAAGTCAGACATGAAGATCTAGTACCCTATTACAACGAAACTGTCTACATGGCCAAGAGGTTCACCAACTTTTACATTGACCATGTGCCACGCAAACAAAATGCGCATGCAGATGCACTGGCGTCCCTCGCTGCCTCCTTAGCCCTTCCAGCGGATCAGTAGAGAAAATATTTGTCCACAGCCACGACCTGTATTGCCCGAGAATTGCCCCTGAGGACTACCCGGAGCCAACAGGAGATCGTCAGGACAAAGAAGTGCTCGAGTCGTCAGCCGGTCCAGAACCTAGAGACTAGCGATTCCCTTACATTGATTATGTCTTGTATGGCATCCTGCCTGAGGACACCAAAGAAGCGGCGACCATTCGAAGGAAAGCCCCCAAATTCTACTATAATGCGATTACGCAAACATTGTATCGTCGATCGCATGACGGGATCTTGCTCCGCTGCCTTTCACAAAAGGAGGCACAGGAGGTATTGAAAGAAGCCCATGACGGCATGTGTGGAGCCCATCAACCTGGCCCAAAACTTGCATACCGACTCCAAAGGTTGGGATATTATTGGCCCAAGATGATTGTCGACGCCATCACTTATGCCAAAAGATGTCACGCCTGCCAGGTGCATGGCGATTTCATCCATCAAGCACCAGGCTACCTTCACCCCACGGCTTCTACTTGGCCATTTGAAGTGTGGGGGATGGATGTAGTTGGCCCATCAGCCCACCATCGTCAAAGGGACATCGGTTTATTTTGGCTATAACCGATTATTTCTCCAAATGGGCTGAGGCCATTCCTTTGAAAGAGGTGAAGTCATCTGACGTGATCAAATTCGTCAAACATCATGTCATTTACCGTTTTGGTGTACCTCGGCGAATTGTCCATGACAATGGACCCCAGTTCGTCAGTCAGGCTTTCCAGAGATTCTGTGCGAAATTCAGAATCCAGAGTGTATCCTCAACGGCATACTACCCCGCCGCTAATGGTCTCGCAGAAGCTTTCAACAAGACCATCGGCAAGCTTCTCAAGAAATTCGTCTCCAAAAGTCAGCGTGACTGGGACGACAATCTAGGTGAATGCTATGGGCCTATCGCACAACTGTTCGAACCCCGACTAAAGCTACGCCATTTTCTTTGGTATATGGGTGTGAAGTCGTGCTTCCACTGGAAATTCAAATTCCATCTCTACGCGTCGCATTGACAACAGAGATGACAAATGAGGAGAAGCATCGACAGCGACTCCAAGAATTGGAAGCCTTAGATGACAAACGTCTGCAGGCCCAACAACAAATCGAGCTTTACCAAGCTCGGATTTCTAGAGCCTTCGACAAGAAAGTCAAAGTACGCACTTTCAAGAAAGGCGATCTTGTCTTATCCGTCAGAAGACCTATGGTGATGACACATAAGACAAAAGGAAAATTCCAGCCCAAATGGGAAGGACCATTTGTAGTAGAGTCAGTCTACTCAAATGGATCATATCGCCTCATAACCTCAAATGGCGATACACTCATGATGCCGATCAATGGCAGATTCTTGAAGAAGTACTATCCTTAATAGTACTCCTCCACCGATCAAGTTAAAAGTACACCTCTGATTAAAACAAGAAGAGCATCTTCATTAACATCTGACGCCTCCGACGGCTAAGGACAGAGGAAAATGTTGGCTTCTAAGCCCAACATAAGTCTTCGACAACTCATCATGCTGAGGGGAATAGCATGGCTAGCCCAACTCAAACGGTAGTTGGTAAAGGCACCTCAAATCCGTTGACAGCTAAGGGTTTGCTAAAAACCCTGGGGTCTAATGTTCCCATCTTCATTAACATCCGACGCCTCTGACGGCCAAGGATAGAGGAAAATGTTGGCTTCTAAGCCCAACATAAGTCTTCGACAACTCATCATGCTGAGGGGAATAGCATGGCTAGCCCAACTCAAACGGTAGTTGGTAAAGGCACCTCAAATCCGTTGATAGCTGAGGATTTGCTAAAAATCCTAAGTGGATGTAATCCACCCTCTCCTCCAAAATCCCTTACCAATTCTCATACACAGAATGGTAGGTCTACAAAATACAGTCATTGCTAAGTTAACACTATACCTCTGGTAATGAAAAATTTCAATACTCCCTATCGAGTATAAATTTTACTTGTCTACTCTATATGGAGTAGTAAACCTTCAAATTTGCCAAGTTAACACTATACCTCTGGTACTCCAAACTTCACTTGTCAATTCTCATCAACAGAATGACAATTCCTCAAATTGCTCGTATCGCAAACCAATTTTTGTCAAGTTAATACCACACTTCTGACAAATTATTGTTAAGTTAACATTACACTTCTAACAGTAATCAAGTTGCTGCCAAGTTCAATATTAAACCTCTGACAGTCATCTTCCCTCAGACTTCGATATCGAAGCTGAAATGAACGATGCTAAGTTTAATACTACACCTCTAGCGTCCAAGTCATTGCTAAGTTTAACAATACACTTAAGGCCATGACTTTCTCTCGAACTTTCTTGTTAAAGTCGAGATGACCAATGCCAAGTTCAAAATTATACCTCTAGCATTACCCTCACTGCCAAGTTAAACATCACACCTATGACAGTGACACTTTCAGTTTTCCCAAATGAAAGCTGAAATGCCTCTGAGTCAAGTTAATATCACACCTCTGACTCACATTCTTGTCAAGTTAACATCACACTTCTGACAAGACTACATTCAACCCGTTAAGTTAATATCACACCTCTAACGGTAAAGATTTTCCTAAATCCCCCGCGAATCTAGTCTCGCTTGTTATTCTCGTCAACAGAATAACAAGCCCACTTAAAAACATTGTTAGGTTAACATTACACCGTTAACAGTGTTTTCATCAACTCCCCGACCTCAATAATTGCCCTCTCTTGAGGCATCTCAGCAGCAGCCTCAACACCCTCCTGCTGGGCCAGCTCCTGTATCATCTCCTCGATATGGGAGGAAGTCGCAGCCTCGCTGTCCGCGGCTAACCCTGCAGCATAAAGGGAAAATGTCAGAACCTGTTCCCTAGTTAAAAAAGGAAACCGGGTCAACAAGACGATAAGAGTACCTTCAGTAGGAGCAGTTGCCGCTTGTGATAACGCCGTCACCGGATCACACCCGTATATTTCTTCCTCCGAGATATGTGAGAATTTGCTCGAATCTGGAAGAGCGGGTTCATCGCCAAAATCAACTTCATCGCCTGAATCATATTCGTCCTCGCCGGACGATGAAGACGATAGTTCAACGCGAGAAGCCTCGGCAATTGAGGCCTTGCCACCAAATACCCCAATAGTAGGACTAGGGTCAACTACTCTCGAGCTGGAGATTAATACACCAGGAGACCCAAGCTGTTGTGCCTCATCTCTCCTTTCATGAGCTGAAAAAGACCCTGGTTGAGTTGAGACCCCCGGAATCTCAACATCATCCCTGCCCATCAGGGCAACCTCGAGCTGCTCGGCCTCATCAGTTGCGATGGGTTCATCAGCAAGTTCCCCTTCCTCTAAAATTACGGGGCTCCTGCTGCGCAACCCATGAGAACGAACAAGGGGGGCATCGTCTTCCTTCTCCTCTTCTTCCCTCTGCTCTTCAACGCCGGAAGGGACGGTCTCTTCAGCCGCCGAGTCTTTCCTGGCCTTCTTCGAGGCAGGCTCAACTGTGGAAGTAGAGATAGGCTCAACTTGGAGAGTAACGCCATGAGGACGTTTATGCACCGCCTGTCGACGCCTTCTGGCAGACTGCTCCCTGGGTGCTGCCGCTCTCGGTTCTCCCTGTGTTTCCCCTCTGGCCTCCCTCTGAGCCGCTCGATATTCATCGATGCCTCGTGAGCGCTTGTTGGATGCCACTTTTTCCTCATAGGACGCATTAATGCTCTTAATGCATGAACGCTTCATTGAGTAGCCAGGCATCTTACTAGCCTGGAAGTACCAGGTGCAGAAGCTAAGACTTGCGTAACAGTTTGGCGTCTTATGAGGTAGACGGAAAAGAGCCTGTGTCCCCCCAGCCACGCTGTAATACCAAGCCCGAGCACCTTCAAATAGATTTTCGCTGAAGGCAAGCTGAGCATTAGGATTGCCGACATATAGTTGGTCATACCCGAACTGTCGGGCAAAACGATTAGGCATATAAGGCTCGATCGTGCATGAGTTCCCTTGCCGGAAGAGCAGATACCCGGGCCGGATATTGATAAGCCACCAGAAGACTCCCGATGGCAGCCTCGTGAAGTCGTCTGGACCCACAATATCGGCAAACTTATCCCCATAAGCAGCATTTGTAATCTCGGGGAAGCAACGGTTGAGATGGTAATTTGAAGCGTTCAGGATGCACTTCCGAATGAAGAACATATAGTTGTGGGACCAACTCGAGCTCTCCAGCCGCTGCACAAAGGGGACAAACCCCTCGGACCGAGACACTGGCGTCATCAGCGAGGGGTAGTGCATCATGTACCAAGCCATTAAGTATGTGGAAGGAAGCTCGATCCGGGGGTTAGGGGTCTTCACTCTCGGCCTTCCCTCTGAATCGACCTCCGGTTTACCTTGGGAGTCGACGATGGCCTCCACCCTGCACAGGCTCTGAGTCAGGGCCTGCAACCCGCTTTGGATACCGGCCACCATTGCCGAAAGGAGAGCTATGGACCTACCATAGGCCAGCAACACCGCCGGATACACCAAGTCGGCAACAATCACCTCATGCGGCAGTGTCGGCACTACACAGCGCTTCAACCACAGCATGAGGAAACCCGCCAGCAGTGCCCGGTTAGAAATGGGGATCTGGGCCTGGTGATGGAAACTTTCGAAAACCGTGTCAGGTTTGAAAGTGTCTTCGTTCGACTCTGTGGTATAAGAACTCACAGAGGCGTCGATCCTCTCGGCGATTTCTTCGTCAGAGTTGGGAGCCAGACTGGTCACTGAGTGGTCTTTCTCAGTGATACCATTAAACAAGTAGCTCGCCCAAGACAGCTGCTTGACTCCCCTAGTCCTCCAGGAGGTTATTTGGCCGCAGATGTGGAAATGACATAGCACTTCCCAGTAGGTCTCATATACGCGAGGGCACTCTTTCTTCAAGAGATGAAGCTCCACATAGGTGGGGACGTATTCCTCATAAGGAGCATCTCCCATTATCAGCCCCGAGACTTCATATAATTCATGCAGGGTGAGTCCCATTTCTCCAACCGGGGTGAAGAACGTCCCCGTCAAAGGGTTGTAATGCTCCAGGATCCCAAAGAAATTTTGGGAATTCTGTGGGATGCCATATTGCACAGCCCTGACTGCCTGGTACAGTCCCACCTGGTCCAATAGACCTCCGAGTTCGGTGAGGACAAAGCTCACCATCTTGCCCCACCAGTACTTGTCAGTGGAATGAACCCACCCGAGCGGGCGGAAGTCAGTGGGAAAATCACCCCTACCTTCATGAATTGATTAATAAAGGTAGTGCTGAGTTGAGGGGTTTCCCCTACTGGGTAATCGGACCTGAATGGTCCAGGAAACAGGCTAAAAAACTTCCCTTCCATGACCACCCGAGTGCACCTTCCTGACGCCCAGTATGCCAAGAGAGACACTGGGAACAGATCGGGCAAGATCCCATTCCATTGCCCGAGGGACAGACATGTGCTGAAGGTAACATAGGGGATACATTCTCTCCATATTTGGAAGAAAGAATTTCCTACCCTCTATCTAGCGAAGCCACTTGTAATCGCCATCATGCAAGACGTAACCACCTTCGCCAATATTATCCCCAAAGAAGAAGACGGGTTTCTTCAATGGAATGCGCAAATCCGTTTTAAATTCTGCGTCAGTCATAAGTTCCCGAAATGTCGCCATGTCGACCTTGGAGAGCCTCTCCCTTCGCTCCTTCGGCTTGTCGGCAGTCACAAGAGCAGTCCTTTGCAACACGAAGGTTAAGTTACGGTCAGCACCGCCTACATGCCCGAAGTGACACTTCTTGGAGAGAGGGTCGGAGGAATATCGCACTGCAAAAGAGGATAATAATTGATCAGAAAAGAAATTGATTAAGTATCCACAACTCAAACGTAGGAGTCAACCCAGACGCGAAAATCATCAAAATCTGCGTCCAGACCCGAAGATCGCGAGGCTAGCATGGAGCCTGCATTTTGAAAATCTAAGACTTATAAAAAATCTCTAAGTACTTGGACTCAGACGCAAGATTCATGAGGACCAGCGTCTGATTTCACAAGACGCAAGAGTCATAAGAAATCTACGTCCGAATCTTTCATACTTAGAAACATTCTAAGTGTTGAACCTGAAACGCAAGGCTCACTGGGGCCCTGTGTTCAACAAGCAGACATAGATTCAAGCAGATAAAAGCAGCAAGGGTCATCAAATCTACGCCTTGTTTATCGACTTAAAGGCCGCGTCTGAAGATCAAGCATGGGCTCGAGCCCGCGTTGGCGGGTCAATTTTAAAAGAAGGGTTCAAGAGTTCAAAGAATTCTATAAACCCTTTTAATGGTGGAAATCAAGTCTGATGGCTTTATACCTGAAATAGGGGTTTCCTGCATGGAGGAACCGCCCCTTGGAGTCTCAGCGACGACCGCCCATGAAGATGAAGCAATTTGCTTGGCCTTTGGTGCCATTGCGAATCAAAGATCCGGTGTTAGATGAAGTAAAGAGAACAAAGGAAGCTCCTTTCTCAAAACCCTAATAGATGCACACGAAGACGAAGGAGAGTCTAATGATGACTCTTGAAAGACTGTTGCCTTTTATAGGCATGGTGATTCGCAAAGATACACGGCGCTTGGCTCGACGCCCAATTACCACCTGACGCGTGGACAGCGTATTAAATGCAGCGTGAAGTTCGCACGCCAAAAGTAGATGTCCCCTCAATTCTACGGGACACGTGGCAGCATACTCATGACACGGATTCGCATCCAAGAGTCGCGTCTTCATCTCTAAAGATGCGTCCCTTTGATGGACGCACCCTTTCAACTCGGCCAAAGTCGCGTCTGCCCCATGGAGTAACAGTCGCGTTGTTATCCTTAAAGCAGTATCACCCCTGCGTCCACAGAACTGGCGTTCAGTCCTTACTTCTGCAATTCAGTTCAACAGTACACTGGCACAAGCAGACGACTGTCCACCTCTGGTTCAAAGTACACCAACGACAAACTCAAAGCGTCGGGGAGGTTTAGACTGTGTATCTAGACACTCAACACGATCAATTTTGGGCGGCTTCAAAGAATTCCACAGTACACTCACGAAGGCCATACTCCAAATAAGATCAAGCCCAGAGCATTGTCAGTCCAATCATGAGAAGGGTGAATTCAGCTAGAGTCCAAAGTATTTTGAAATCCATCCCAGCTAACTGCGGAATATCGAAAACTTTGGAGGGGGTTCTGTAGGCTGTCTAAAGATCACTAAAAGACAAGTTACCAAAAAGCAGAGTCCCAAACTCCAGACGCAGGGCTAACCATAGCCATC
Organism: Agave tequilana; assembly: GCA_038442645.1. Lineage (NCBI taxonomy): Eukaryota > Viridiplantae > Streptophyta > Magnoliopsida > Asparagales > Asparagaceae > Agave > Agave tequilana. The sequence goes on from JAVJIF010009487.1 coordinate 89,708, forward strand.
AAAGTAGCACCAAGGCGCGAGGGTCGAAACCCGCGTCTCAGCATCACTGCAGCGCCAAGACGCGAGGGTCGAAACCCGCGTCTCAGCATCACTGCAGCGCCAAGACGCGAGGGTCGAAACCCTCGTCTCAGCATCACTGCAGCGCCAAGACGCGAGGGTCAAAACCGCGTCTCAGCCAGCACTGCAGTACCAAGGCGCTAGGGTCGAAACCCGCGTCTCGGCAGCACTACAGCACCAAGGCGCGCAGGTCGAAACCCGCGTCTCAGCTAGCACTGCAGCACCAAGGCGCGAGGGTCGAAACCCGCGTCTCAGCAGTACCAAGGCGCGAGGGTCGAAACCCGCGTCTCAGCTAGCACTGCGTACCAAGGCACGAGGATCGAAACCTGCGTCTCAGCTAGCACTGCAGCACCAAGGCGCGAGGGTCGAAACCCCGTCTCAGCAGCACCAAGGCGCGAGGGTCGAAACCCACGTCTCAGCCGCACCAAGGCGCGTGGGTCGAAACCCGCATCTCAGCCGCACCAAGGCGCGTGGGTCGTAACCCGCATCTCAGCAGCACTAAGGCGCGAGGGTCGAAACCCGCGTCTCAGTAGCATTGCAGCACCAAGGCGCGTGGGTTGACACCCGCGTCTCAGTTGTAACCGTCCCGGTTATAGGGTCAATCATGGCCCACATAACGGGAAAAGTTAACCCCCATTATAGAGTGTTTTTAGGAGGCACGTACGCCCCTGAAACCTCTATAAATAGCCCCGTTGCTATGAAGAAAGGGTCGGATTTTGGAAGAGAAAAAGAGAGTCTAACTTGCTGCGTACAAGTTAACCTTTACCTACAATCTCTTTGAGATTTTAGTCGACAGAGCTGTGTTGCTCTGTCCTCCACCCAAAGAGAAGATCCCCAAAAGTTCTTGACGTTCACCCGGTCAACGGAAAACAAGATTCACTTTCCACCGCCACTTGAAGAACCCAGCACTAAACAAAGGGGAGATTCAAGACTCAACATCTTCCCTCCCTTGTAGTCGGAGTACAAGTCCGTTGTAATCTTTCAATTGATTCAAGAAAATTTTACACAGAGTTTTTCTCCGTACCAAATAGGCACCACCAGCACTTCCAGCTCGAGCAGCTCCCCCAGCATTTTCTGCACCACAGGTGAGGAGGAATCCAGGACCTGTAGGCAGAGGAGCTCCACTTCCTCCCCAGTGTCGGACTCTGGGTCAGGCTCAGAGGGGACCCAGGATCGGAGTAGGCCGCGGGAGAGGCCAGGCCTACAATTTGACAGCATAGGAAGCTGAGGCATCTGGAGAAGTAGTGGCAGGTATAATTTTGGTCCACTCTGTTCCACTCTTATCACTCTTTGACTCCGGTGCATCACATTGCTTCATATCCAGTAGATTTATTACTTTGCATTCTATACCCCTAGTATGTATGGGTGACCAGTGGGAAATTAGTACGGGGAATGGGGTAGTCATTACTAACAAGATTTGCAAGGCATGCAATGTAAAGTTATATGGCAGGAAGTTGGAAGCCGACATGTTCGTACTGGACACTGGAGGGTATGATGTGATCCTAGGCATGACTTGGCTCAGCAAGTATGATGCGGTGATTGACTGTCAGAACAAGAAGGTGATCTACAAGATTCCACACCAACCGGAATTTCAGTTCTTTGGAGAACCCAAGTCCCTCCGGAAGGAAGATCAACTGGATTGTGCCGTTGTAGAAGATAAGAAGAAGGCGGTGTCAGTGTGGAATGAATTCCTGGATGTATTTGAGGAGATATCAGGACTTCCACCTGACAGAGTTGTGGAGTTCTCTATTGACCTTATTCCAGGAGCGACTCCCATCTCTAAAGCACCGTACCGGATGGCACCAACTGAATTGGCTATATTGAAAGAGCAGCTGCTGGAGTATTCGAGCAAGGGTCTGATTAGACCGAGTACTTCACCTTGGGGAGCACCAGTATTGTTGGCAAACAAGAAGGATGGTGGCAAGAGATTGTGCATCGATTACAGAGAGTTGAACAAAGTCACCATCAAGAACAAGTACCCTTTGCCGAGTATTGATGATCTATTTGATCAACTTCATGGGGCCCAAGTGTTCTCGAAGTTAGATTTGCAGTCGGGGTACCATCAGTTGAAGGTGAAGAAGGAAGACATCCAGAAGACGGCATTTAGGACTCGCTATGGTCATTACGAGTTTCTGGTTATGCCCTTTGGAGTGACAAATGCCCCAGCAGTCTTTATGGACTTGATGAATAGAATCTTCTCACCCTATCTGGATAAGTTTGTATTGGTGTTCATTGATGATATTTTGGTCTATTCCAAGAATGAAGAGGAGCATGCGGAGCCTCTGAGGATTGTGCTACAGACGCTCCGACTTGAGCATCTTCATGCCAAACTTAGTAAGTATGAGTTCTGGCTGAAGAGTATAGCCTTCTTGGGCCATGTTGTTTCTAAGGAAGGAATCTCAGTGGATCCCAGCAAGATTCAGGCGGTGAAAGATTGGCCAACCCCGAAGTCCGTGACAGAGATCAGGAGCTTCATAGGATTAGCTGGATATTATGGAAATTCGTGCAGGACTTCTCGAAGATCGCCGCTCCTTTGACCAAGCTTACCAGGAAGGGAGAGAAGTAATATGGACTGAGAAGTGTGCGTCTGCTTTTGAGGAGTTGAAGGACAAGTTGATTTCAGCTCCAATCTTGAAGACACCCTCAGGGACAGGAGGGATGGTTATATACAGTGATGCTTCAGGGAAGGGCCTTGGATGCGTATTGATGCAGCATGGACATGTGGTGGCTTATGCATCCAGGCAGTTAAAGCCTCATGAGAAGAATTACCCAACACATGATCTAGAGCTGGCAGCTGTGATTTTTGCGTTGAAGATATGGAGGCATTACCTGCTTGGTGACCGAGTGTTGATTTACACTGATCACAAGAGCTTGAAGTATATTTTCACTCAGAAGGAGTTGAATATGAGGCAGAGGTGATGGCTTGAGTTGATGACAGATTATGATATAGATCTGCAGTACCATCCTGGCAAGGTTAATGTTGTGCCGGATGCCTTGAGTAGGAGACCTGAAGCCAACATGGTTATGTTGCTCACTCAGCAAGAGGAGTTACTCAAGGAGATGAGTCGGCTAGATTTGATGGTTATTCGGAGGGCCAGTGGATCTGTGCAATTGATGGCATTTCAGATCCAGCCGATATTGATGGAGGAGATCAGAGAAGCTCAGAGAGAAGATCCCAGATTGTTGAAGTTCAGAGAGCAAGTGGAAGCGGGGCGGAGGTCAGATGTTTGCATACATCCTGATGGTGCACTCTATTTCAGGGGCAGAATTTGTGTTCCTCAGGGGGAGATTAGACAGAGGATCTTAGCTAAGGCCCATAGCTCAGCTTACTCTATACACCCTGGAGGAACTAAGATGTATCAGGATCTGAAGCAACATTTCTGGTGGAATGCGATGAAGAGAGAGATCGCACAATATGTGGCGAAGTGTCTAGTGTGTCAGCAAGTGAAGGCTGAACATCAGAGACCAGCTGGATTACTACAGCCTTTGCCAATACCAGAATAGAAGTTGGAGCATATTACTATGGATTTTGTCACCGCTCTACCCCGCAGTCCAAAGGGGAACAGTGCCGTGTGGGTAGTTGTTGACTGTCTCACTAAGTCAGCACATTTCATACCATTCAGAATGGGACAATCTATAGAGATTCTGGCAGATAAGTACATGAGGGAGATTGTCCGACTGCATGGAGTTCCTGTGAGTATCGTGTCGGATAGAGACACGAGGTTCAGATCTCGCTTCTGGGAGAGCCTTCAAGAGGTCTGGGGACCCGTCTGAAGTTCAGCACATCTTATCATCCAGAGACAGACGGGCAGTCCGAACGGACCATTCAGATCCTAGAAGACATGTTGAGGGCTTGTACGATAGATTTCAAGGGATCGTGGGAAGACCATCTACATTTGGCAGAGTTTTCCTACAATAACAGCTATTAGGCGAGCATCAAGATGGCTCCATTCGAAGCCCTTTACGGCAAGAGATGCAGATCACCATTGTGTTGGGATGAAGTTGATGAGAGAAGGCATTTGGGGCCAAATGTGATAGTACAGGCAGTGGACAAGATCAGGACCATCCAAGAGCACCTTCGTGCGGCACAGGACAGACAAAAGAGTTGGGCTGATTCCAATAGAAGACCGTTGGAGTTCCAGGTAGGAGAGCATGTGTTTCTGAAGATATCTCCGACCAAGGGAGTGATCAGATTTGATGCACGTGGGAAGCTGAGTCCGAGGTACATAGGCCCATTTGAGATATTGGAGCGAGTGGGAGAAGTGGCCTACAGATTGGCACTGCCTCCATCACTGGAAGGAGTGCATAATGTGTTCCATGTGTCACAATTGAGGAGATACATCAGGGATGAGAGCCATGTATTGGATTATTCAGAGTTAGAGTTGCAGCCGGAATTGTCATATATTGAGCAACCAATGGCTATAGTGGACAGAAGTGTCAAGACCCTGAAGAACCAGACCATCCCGTTGGTGCTAGTTTCATGGAACAGGCATAGTCCGGGAGAAGCAACTTGGGAGCGGGAAGATGTCATTCGTGACCGTTACCCGCATCTGTTCGAGCCTTGAGTGGTAATTTTCTCATGTACTCCATCTCTTGTCTTATCAATTCCTTATTTCCATGTTCATCTCTTTCGTTATAGAAATTTCGAGGACGAAATTTTTGCTAGGTGGGTAGATTGTAGCAGCCCGTACCCGAGATACGTACCCAGATACATATCCCAAAAATTTTTCGACCATATTGTTGGCCTGAAGGCCTTCCTCTCTAGTTTTGATGATGATTAACTCATGTAGTTATGTTTACTAATAATCTTGTGATTTTAGTTTCAGATCATATAACAAGATATTAGTTGGTGATTGCTTCAAAAAGAGGAGTTTTGAAGCCTTCACTTGTTGTTTCCAGAGCCCGAGCATCAAGATCTTGTTTAGCACTCGTTGGAGTCAAGCTCGGTGGATGGAGTTTGGACCGAGTCGACTTGAAGATGAAGATCGTCAAGAAGACTTAGGTATCCATAGTTTAGTGTGTTTAGATCCATTTGTAAAGCTTAGTATAGTTGATATGCTCAAGTGCACAACACACACAAGTTTTATGTTTTGGATTTGGTTTTCATGAATAGATTGATCAAAACAAGTTTACTTTGTTTTATGTATATTAGATGTGCTCTATATACATACATGCTTACATGACTTATACAAACTTAGTTTGACATACCTATTCATGTAGTTTTATGTTTTGGTATTTTTAACAAAACATATTTTTGGATTTAAAGACAAAAACTATGATATATCTTGTTTCATGTATATTGGACTTATGTCCATATGCAATATGCTTTAATGTGTTTAAATATCATATTTTTGTATTTCAATGAAGTTTAGGATAAATCAGATTTCCTATTGAAAAATTCAAGTTTGATAAAATACAAGTTTTGATTTTTGGTAAAAATGATAAGACACAAAAATAGTTCAAATTGCTTGATATTTGAGTTGAAATTTTTATCACATGTTTATATATCAATGCAAAATGATAAAACTATTTTTGGGGATTTTTAGAAGAGATAAAAGAATTTTTAGAAATATGTTTAACTGTTTTTCTGACCCAGTTTTGGACCAAGATTGTGGCTGACAGGCCAGGTCGGTCGATCGCACGGTCGACCGCACCAAAGGCCAGTCGACCGACGTGCACAACCTTGTGCACGTCTGGCAGACACATGGGCCAGTCGACCGATCGGTCGACCGGACCAGAGAGCCTTGCTCTCTGTATCCGGGCGGTCGACCGGACCAGAGAGCCCTGCTCTCTGTATCTGGGCGGTCGACAGGGCGGTCGACCGGGATGATCCAACGGTCATATTTTTAACCGTTGGCGGTCGACCGTCCGGTCGACCGCAAGCCTGTCAGGCTGCCAGATCAGCCTAACGGCTAGTTTTCTGTTTGGCCTATATAAACCCCATTTCTTTGGGATTTTGGCTAAGTTTTCAAGAGCTAAAATTTCTCTCCTTTCTTGGTGTTTAAAAGAAGTTTTCAAAAGAGTTTAAGTGCCAAAAAGATTCATCTATTTGCTTTTAAGTGTTTTGTTTATTTCAAAGAAATTAGGATTTTGGGAATTAGTTTTGATCTAACATTTCCATATCTATTTTGGTGTTTTCCCAAGAGAATTTCTTTGTTCAAAACACTTTGTTTTTCCACACTTGAGCTATCTTCTATCCTAATCTATTTAGGATCTTTTGTTTGTGGAAAAAGAGTTTGTTTGAGGTTGTTAAAGCCTCCAAGTTGTAAACACCCTTGCTTTTGTTGTATCCCTCTTTGGTAGAGGTTGATCGGGTGATTGGTTTGCTCCCTCTTTGGTAGAGGTTGAGTTTGGTGTTTGCTCCCTCTAGTGAGAGGTGGAGTTTGGTGGTTGTAATCCTCTTCGGTAGAGGTGTTGGTTGTTGTTTGGCTACGGGCCTACCCCTCGGTTGTGAGGCGGTGTTTGAGAGAGGAGTTCGGTACTCCTTGTGTTGTAACAAATCCTTCTCGGTGGAGGTTCCCTCGGTGGGAGTATAGTGGATTGGAAATCCTTCTCGGTGAAGGCGTGGACGTAGAACTAGGGGCTCGAACCTCGAAACATATCTTGTTGTTTGCGTTTGATCCATTATCTCTAAACTCTCTCTCTCTCTTATTTGTGTTGTGCATAGCATCATTCATTCATATCTTGTATGCTTGTGTTGTCCTTGCATTTGATTCATATTGCTTATCCTTATATGCTTGGATTGTTGTGTGTGCCTCACTTGTACTTAACCACAAGAGCTTCATATAGCACCTCAACCCATATCTAGGGGAATCAAGAGGAGTTAGTCCAGAGCCCTTCACGGGGAATTTAGCTACACTTGTGTATTGTACTAAGTGTGTTGCAATTAGTTTTTAGCTTCCGCATTTAGTTTCTAGATTAGCCATATCACCTATTCACCCCCCTCTAGGTGATTTCAATTGGTATCAGAGCCTACGCTCCTTATACTTAGGTTTAACAACCTAGGAGTGAGATCCTTGTTTGCTAATCTATCGTTTGCATTTGCACATTTGTTTGCTTGCACACATATAGTTTGCACCCATGGACTTCATGACCCCACCTATGTTTGACCCTTCCAACATTGTTGTTTGGAAGACTAAGATGTCCGTTTACCTACAAGCCCTAGGATATAAGGTTCACCTTGCCATTACCAAGGAATCCTACCTTAGTGATAGCAAGCATGTAGGGGCCAATGCACAAGCCCTTGAGGCTATTAGAAGCACACTTCCTAAAGAATATCTTTTGCTTGCTTCTAACTTTGATTCCGCATTTGCAGTGTGGAACATGTTGACAACCACCACCTCCGAGCTTCAATTACCAATCCAACCGGAGGATGAATCTAGTGGAGATGAATTCGAGCCACAACAATGCTATACGGTCCAAGGGAATGACTCTCTTGAGGTACTATCGGAATCTCAACTAGATAGTTTTGATTCTAGTTCTTCATGTGATAAATTTGTTGATGCACATGCTTTGAATGAAGAACTTTCAATTGTTTGTAAAAAATTGATTGAAAAATATAAGATTTTGAAAAAGAAAAGTCTAGGCCTTAATAAAGAAAATAAAAGTTTGCATTCTAGACTTAACAATATTTGCAAGAGAAGGTTGAGATCTATAATGAAAGGGATTCATTGAGATCTCAATTAGAACTTGAACTTAAAGAAAATGAGTTTTTAAAATCTAAAAATGATTGCCATGTTGTTTTGAAAAATAATGATGTTTTGTCTTCAAAAGTTGAATTTGTTTTAAAAGAAAATGATTCTTTCAAAAGATCAATTGATTTCATTTCTAAAGAGTTAGAAATTTGTTTAAATAAAAATAAATCTTTGAAAAATGATATTGTTTCCCATGTTTGCCATGCTAGGGTAGTTTCACCTAGATCACCCCTTGCATGCTCCACTTCTTCTCTAATTAAAAATGATATAAATTTGTTGAAGAAGAGTGTAGATTGTTTGGGCTCCACTTTGAGCCATTGTGCCATGAACCATACACGTTTGGAATCCTTGGTTCGAAAGAAACAAGTTCCATCTTTTCATGCACACCCATCACGGCATACACATGCTCCTCACGGACACCATCATCACATGTATGCTCATGTGTACACATGTACACATTGTGGACGTAAGGGCCACCTTGCTAAATTTTGCTATGATAGAATACATGTTTCAAATTTAGCAAATAACTTTGTTTGGGTTAGAGAAGGTACTAACCCCCATGGACACAAAAGATCATGGGTACCAAAGACCACCCCTATTGTATTTGATGTAGGTGTGGGCTCTCACATGACGTGAGAGTAGCGGTACCTTGGAGTGGATGCGTTCCGTGCTTAAAGAGAACCAATTGGATGCATCACTTTCAATGGATGTTTGGTGGAGAGGACCACCATGTTTTGGAGATAAGGAGAGTTGCCTTCTAGGTTTTGGTAACGATTCCTAACTCCTATTTATTGTTTACATGCTTTTCATTCTATTCATTATAGCATGTTTCATTGTTTTGATTAATATGTAAATGCCATATTTATTAGACTCTTGACATGCATGTATAGACTTTGAGACACCCATGTTTAATATGGACTATTATTTTGTGTTCTCACCATGGTTTAGCTATCATGTACATCATGAATCTAATAACATGTAAATTTACATAGTAATCATGTTTAGGTTTACCATGATGATTTTTATCTTGTTTTGATGCTTCATGATTTAATTACATGTTTAGATGTTAGTTTTCACTAAAACTAGGTATATACTTGTGCATATAGTGGGCCACAAATAAATCTATATATGTTTGAGCTTGAATGCTTATTTGAACCCATTAGATGTGCTAGTATAGTCTAGTTTTGATGATTCATGCATTTTAAACTTGTATTCCTATTTTTGGATTTGTTTTATGTGTATGAATTTCATTTCATGTATATGTGTATTTTTGCCAAACTTTAAGATATACATGTATACCCCTTGAGTCATTTGCTTTTCATGCAAATCTTTATTTATGGACTCAATTGTGTTTGGGGATATGTGTGTATACTTCTTGTGTTGACAAATCACACATATACCTTGAAATGAAATTTGTTTTAATGAAAATTTAGTTATTCATGTTTTCATGTATTTATGATTTCTTGTTTAAACTTCATGTATATATCTATCTTATCCAAACTATTAGATATATATGTATATCCTTTTGAGCCACGTGCCTTTATGCATATATCTTAGTGAACTCATTGTGTTTGGATATGTATGTATACTTTAGTTTGTATAAGACATACATATACCTTGAAGATTAAATAAGCTTTAATGATTTTCATGTTTTCATGTTTAAAGGAATATTGAGCTTAATGGAACATTTTTTCATGATTGTGATCTTCACATCTTATTTGTACACTCACATTTATTGTTTACTCATGTTTTGTTTTCATGAGTCATATTTATGCTTAATTGACTTGAGTGTTTTGATATCATGTGGATTTCTTATTTCATGAAAAATAATTTGTTTTTATTCCTTGCTTGAAGGATTTCGTACTAGTTAACAAGTTTTTCCATTTAACTAGTTCGTATTCTTCACATGGTAGTGATTTTCAAACATACTATATTTTCAAATCCATTTTTGAAAACCCCTACCTTCCACGGGCGGATGGATGGGCGATCATGCTCATGTATGCTTTATAATGAAAATCATTTTAAACTTGAACATGATTGGGATGATAGGTTATATGAGTTATACTTTGATATTATTGTTGTTTCAATTGGTATCATTAGATTCTTTCAATTGGTATCAATTTTGATCTTTCTTGTATACTCATATATGTTTGTATGTATGTATGCTTTCAATTCCAATAGTATCAATTTCGATTGGTATTAAATTTTTCATACATATATAGTTTGTTTATGTTTAAGCTTGTATGTTTAAATGAATATCATGTTTCAATTGATTAGTTTTCAATTGGTATCCTTAAACAAGCTTATGCATGTTTTTAGTTGGTGTTTCATAAAGGGGGAGAAAACTCATATTTTAGTTTTCAATTGGTATTTTTGTTCCCTTACTTTATGATAGAAAATAATAATTTCAATTGATATCATATGTTTAAAATGAACAATTATTTCAATTAGTATCAAGATGTTGTTTTCATTTTTTAAATTGGTATCAAGATGCACTTCATTGACATATTTTTTAATTGGTATCATGTTTAATGTCACCCCTTATTGACTTTATTTTTGTTTTAGACAAAAGGGGGGGGGAATATTGTTTTTATTGGTTTGGTTTTTACCCTTTTGTTGATTCTTTGTTTCGAACAAAATGGGGAGAAAATTTTTTTGTTTTGGTTTTACCCCATTGTTGATGATTGACAAAAAGGGGGAGAAAGATTTTGAGTTATATGCATACTTATGTTTTTGCATATATTAAGTTTAATTGATATCTAGAGCATGTTTATTTGTTTTTGAAAATTTCATTGGTATCTAGAGCCTTTTATTGTTTATGCATATCTATGCATGTTTCATGTTTAATATTCATTGCATATTTATGTTTATTTGTTTATGCATGAGTTTTGTCATCATCAAAAAGGGGAGATTGTTGGCCCGGAGGCCTTCCTCTCTAGTTTTGATGATGATTAACTCATGTAGTTATGTTTACTAATAATCTTGTGATTTTAGTTTCAGATCATATAACAAGATATTAGTTGGTGATTGCTTCAAAAAGAGGAGTTTGGAAGCCTTCACTTGTTGTTTCCAGAGCCCGAGCATCAAGATCTTGTTTAGCACTCGTTGGAGTCAAGCTCGGTGGATGGAGTTTGGACCGAGTCGACTTGAAGATGAAGATCGTCAAGAAGACTTAGGTATTCATAGTTTAGTGTGTTTAGATTCATTTGTAAAGCTTAGTATAGTTGATATGCTCAAGTGCACAACACACACAAGTTTTATGTTTTGGATTTGGTTTTCATGAATAGATTGATCAAAACAAGTTTACTTTGTTTTATGTATATTAGATGTGCTCTATATACATACATGCTTACATGACTTATACAAACTTAGTTTGACATACCTATTCATGTAGTTTTATGTTTTGGTATTTTTAACAAAACATATTTTTGGATTTAAAGACAAAAACTATGATATATCTTATTTCATGTATATTGGACTTATGTCCATATGCAATATGCTTTAATGTGTTTAAATATCATGTTTTTGTATTTCAGTGAAGTTTAGGATAAATCAGATTTCCTATTGAAAAATCCAAGTTTGATAAAATACAAGTTTTGGTTTTTGGTAAAAATGATAAGACACAAAAATAGTTCAAATTGCTTGATATTTGAGTTGAAATTTTTATCACATGTTTATATATCAATGCAAAATGATAAAACTATTTTGGGGATTTTTAGAAGAGATAAAAGAATTTTTAGAAATATGTTTAACTGTTTTTCTGACCCAGTTTCTGACCCAGATTGTGGCTGACAGGCCAGGTCGGCCGACCGCACGGTCGACCGCACCAAAGGCCGGTCGACCGTGCGGTCGACCGACGTGCACAGCCTTGTGCACGTCTGGCAGACACATGGGCCGGTCGACCGGACCAGAGAGCCTTGCTCTCTGTATCTGGGCGGTCGACCGGGCGGTCGACCAGGATGCTTTAACGGTCATATTTTTGACTGTTGGCGGTCGACCGGCCGGTCGACCGCAAGCCTGTCAGGCTGCCAGATCAGCCTAACGGCTAGTTTTCTGTTTGGCCTATATAAACCCCATTTCTTTGGGATTTTGGCTAAGTTTTCAAGAGCTAAAATTTCTCTCCTTTCTTGGTGTTTAAAAGAAGTTTCAAAGAGTTTAAGTGCCAAAAAGATTCATCTATTTGCTTTTAAGTGTTTTGTTTATTTCAAAGAAATTAGGGTTTTGGGAATTAGTTTTGATCTAACATTTCCATATCTATTTTGGTGTTTTCCCAAGAGAATTTCTTTGTTCAAAACACTTTGTTTTTCCACACTTGAGCTATCTTCTATCCTAATCTATTTAGGATCTTTGTTTGTGGAAAAAGAGTTTGTTTGAGGTTGTTAAAGCCTCCAAGTTGTAAACACCCTTGCTTTTGTTGTATCCCTCTTTGGTAGAGGTTGATCGGGTGATTGGTTTGCTCCCTCTTTGGTAGAGGTTGAGTTTGGTGTTTGCTCCCTCTAGTGAGAGGTGGAGTTTGGTGGTTGTAACCCTCTTCGGTAGAGGTGTTGGTTGTTGTTTGGCTACGGGCCTACCCCTCGGTTGTGAGGCCGTGTTTGAGAGAGGAGTTCGGTACTCCTTGTGTTGTAGCAAATCCTCCTCGGTGGAGGTTCCCTCGGTGGGAGTATAGTGGATTGGAAATCCTTTTCGGTGAAGGCGGGGACGTAGAGCTAGGGCTCGAACCTCGAAACACATCTTGTTGTTTGCGTTTGATCCATTATCTCTAAACTCTCTCTCTTATTTGTGTTGTGCATAGCATCATTCATTCATATCTTGTATGCTTGTGTTGTCCTTGCATTTGATTCATATTGCTTTTCCTTATATGCTTGGATTGTTGTGTGTGCCTCACTTGTACTTAACCACAAGAGCTTCATATAGCACCTCAACCCATATCTAGGGGAATCAAGAGGAGTTAGTCCAGAGCCCTTCACGGGGAATTCGGCTACACTTGTGTGTTGTACTAAGTGTGTTGCAATTAGTTTTTAGCTTCCGCATTTAGTTTCTAGATTAGCCATATCACCTATTCACCCCCCCTCTAGGTGATTTCACATATTGCTCAATTTTCTTCCTGTATGTGTTCATGATTGTGATTACTTATTTTATTTACTATCAGATCTGGATTCTCAGACCTAGAGTAAGTTCTGATCCGGACCGGGAACCCGATACCAGCCAGTAGCCCGATTTGACTTTCTGCTAGTTTGATTTGATAAATTTTAGTTCCAGAGACTATTTTCTAATATTTTAGATTTTTCATGATTTTCTGAAATTTTCTAGAATTTTTCTGCAAAATCTCCAAAACCGGTGTCGATCGGCATCGCTGACTGATTCTCGGATTTTTAGTTTTCAAATGGGATTGAATTTTTAAAAACGGCTTTCACGTTACTTCTTAAAATTTCATTTTCTATCTAAATACATTTTTGAGATTTTTCTAAATTTATCAAAATTTGACTGATTTTGGTGTCGGTCGGTGGCGCCGGAAGGTTTCAGGATTTTTAATTTAAAAATTACTTTTAATTTCTCGAATCTAATTTCACCGTCTATTTTAAAAATAATATTTTCTATTTTTGAGAATTTTTCGGAACGTTTCTGAAATGGTCGAATTTTCGCCCCATTTAAATAATAATTTTATTTACCGACAATTTCTTTTCTTACTTTTTCTTCACTATTCCCCCACTTTGTACTACCAGAAATTATAATAAATAAATTAGTTAATAATAAAAATTTTAAACTATTTTATTTTCTTTTTTTCTTATTTTTTTCTTTTCTTTAATTTTCTTTCTTTTCTTTCCTTTGACCTTTCCCCACAACTAATGCTTTGCTCCCTGCCAAAGCCACCCACCGCCCGCCACCTACAGTAGTAGGGCTTCTGCCGCAGCCCTATCACCCCCTTAAATCATCATTTTATTCCTTTCTCATCCTCTATTAAACCACCAAACTTCCATTTCCTTATTCATTTCAAAAAAAAAAAAATCCAAAATCAAAAACTCCATCTTCAACAAAACAATCCACCAACGCACCTTCACTGGCCGCCCGCCTCCACCATCACCGCCGCCACCGCCGCCCCACCCTAGGCTGGCGAACCAACTCTCCCACAACCCCTCTTCACTCCACCACCTCCATCAACCTCCAACAACCCTCCACCATCTCCAATTTCACCATAACTCATCACCACCACCTCCCTTCCTCCTCCAAAATTCACCACAACCTCCACCAATTCCACCATTCCAAACACCTCATCATCACCTCCTCCTCCTCCTCAAACTCCCCACCACCTCCAATTATCACCACAACCACCACCACCACCACCACCAACCACCATCACCACCCCCCCAAAACAACAACTCCACCAACACCCCAACTCCACCTCCCCTCCCCTCCCTTGGGGGCACACGCGCGCGCCCCACCACCACCGGCGGCAGCCGGCCGGCCACACCACCCCTCCCTCCCACCATTTCTCTTCTTTCTTTCTTTCTTCTTTTCTTCCTTTCTTTCTTTCTTTCATTTCAATCTCTTTCATTCCCTAAATAAAAACTCATTTTCCCCTCATTCCTAAAATACCCATCCCCTCATCCTAAAATTACCTCCCTATATTTACACCCAATACCCCTCTCCTTTTAAATCCTCATTCTTTTCTAAAAACACCATATTTTCTCTTTCTTTTTCTCTCTCTCTCCTCTTCCTACAACTTTCTCTCTCTTCTCTCTCTCCTCTCTCATTCCCTCTCTAATATTTATATAAATATTTATAATTATATATTTAATATACAACTATGGGCTAGTGGATTTCTAGTACGGTTCGCGGGCTTCGCAGATTTTTAACCGGTATTTCACCCCGATTTCAGGCGAGTACTTATTATTAATTTAAAAATAATTACTCTTATATTTATAACATGATATTGATATGTGGATGTTTTAACATGCTATATTTGACACCGACACTTGCCATGCTATATTTGACACCGATAATTGCCATGCTTTATTTGACACCGATATTTGCCATGCTATATTTGACACCGACACTTGCCATGCTATATTTGACGCCGATAATTGTCATGCTATATTTGACACCGATATTTGCCATGCTATACTTAACCCGTGACATCTGACACCGGCACTCGGTATTTACACCAGTACTCAGTATTTACACCGACACTTGGCATGTTACACTTGATATATTATTTATGACCGGCACTCGGTATTTACACCGGCACTCGATATATAGACCCGGTACTTGATATGTCATACTTGACACCTGCACCTGACACACGGTATATGATATGCTTTCATGTGGTACAAATACCTGGACTTGACATCTTGACCCTTGACCGAACATTACTACCCCTGATATCTGTATTATATGACATATTCATGACTATCACTTTTACGGGGACTTGGCATGACTATTATATTATTACCAGATATTTGGTACTCCTGTACTCCTGTATACTTGAACCCATGAAATAGGGAGGATCCCGACATTACTCCTGATATTATACTCCTGTTGACCCCCGTAATAGGATAACAATGGATATTGTACTTTTGTGAATACCACGTGAACATTATTTGAGACTCTGTTACATTTAAACAACTTACACCGAGATGGGGAAATTGATGGGTATCGATATAGCTTCTGTGTTTATGGTGGCCATACATATGTTGTACAACTATTCATGTTGGATTCGACCTGGAGGCCACCAGGCATTTCCGAGGGGTGTACTGGCACCCCTACCCCCTTGCCTGCCTGCCGAGTGTGCTATAATCCCCTGGGTATATCTTTGTGGGGAACAGTGACACTCTATTCCTGTTCGGGCATATACTAAGACCTTCGGGCATATAGTAAGTCCCGGTGCCTAGCGGTACGTTCCGACTCAGTACCGGATACTCCTGGACCGTTGTCCCGGGC
The DNA here is from genome assembly GCA_038442645.1 of Agave tequilana. Taxonomy (NCBI): domain Eukaryota; kingdom Viridiplantae; phylum Streptophyta; class Magnoliopsida; order Asparagales; family Asparagaceae; genus Agave; species Agave tequilana. The sequence continues at coordinate 105,397 of JAVJIF010009487.1, forward strand.
ATGCACGGGACCCATTCTAAACATGGTTCGTTGTTCCCCATCAATTTCCAATAACCAACCTCGCTCGGCTTGTATGCGGAAGTATATGGCACCGGTCATATACCGAAACATACAAATTGAACGAGTCTTAATAATAACTTGATAATTGACTTCACGTTACATGAATTTTAGTGTCGTGTTCATACTTGCCATTTATTGTAGTTACTCCATGCTTGCTAATTTGATAACAAGACATTTAACCTGCTACACTTGCTTTATTTCATGATTCACTATTTATTGTGATTATTCCATGCTTATTAATTTTGATACATTATACTTGAGCTGATGCACTTACTTTTATTTATACTTGCCATTTGGCTTCTTCTTGCACTCGCTGGGTTGCCCACTAACAACCCTGAATTTGTATGTTCAGATTTGACAGGTTGGACCGAGGTGGACCCATCAGCTGAGGATCAGGCCTACTCGAGGAGCAGGCGGATCAGCCGTAGCTTCGTCCAGTCTTTCCCCGCTCGCGAGATTCCCTTTCCAGCTCGTGAGTTATTATCTTTTGTACCCTGTACAGTCTACTTTTATACTATCTAGTGATGTAATATTGATGTAATATTATATCACTATTTGTGATGACTAAGTACTTGTATTATTTTGTGTTGGAATGTATAACACCACGTATTTCCGCACTCTGATCCCTCTATATTGTGTTATATTGATGCTTAGCGTACATACGTGATGGTACCATCGCCCTGCTATGTACGTCGCAGTGGCGTCCCCGTACCCACCGGATCGGGGCGCCACATCTCCTCTACAACAACCATCACAACTTCCACCATCTCTACCAAACTCTACCCTTACCCCCACCAACCCCCTCACTTCCCCTCTCCTCCTCACTTGGCGGCCGGTCGACCCCACGCCGGTGGCAGCCAACTCTGGCGCTCCTCTAAATTCTCCTCTCCACCAACTCCCTTCATTATATCCATCTTCTTCATCTCAAATCACCACCATCAAACTCCTCCTCCTTCAAAATCACCTCCATCATCTTCACCTCCACCACATCCACCACCTCATCCACCCACAAAACCACCTCCCATCACCTCATCCTTCCTCCCGCATCCCAAAATTATCATCTTCCTCTAATTTCTCCACCTTACTTCAATCCTCTACCATAACCATCTCTGTAACACCCCGATCGAGTAAGGAGGCGTTATTGTGACGTATATACGTAGGCCGAAAATACCCTTACATGTATACGCTAAGCATCAGTACAGGCAAGAATTAGAGCTCAAAAATACGTGGTGCATTATACATTCCAACTTATGAGTACAATTACAAAGTTATCATAGGATGTGATAATATTACAAGAATATTACATCACCGATAGACGCAAATGCGAGAATATAAAGAGATATACAAGTATGAATGTATAAAAGGCGCTCACAAGTTACAAAAAGGAAAACTCGAAAGACGAGCAGGGGACCTGTAATGATAGGGCTTCAGACGGTCTGCCATAATCCACGCTACAGCTATGCATTTCTGATCAGCAACTGGAAGAATCTACAAGCTTCAAGTTCTGAGATCTCGACATGAGGATCCAGGGGGATCAGAAAACTTCCCAACGAGTGGTGTGGTAAATGCCATGTGGCGCGTATAGATAAACACACGTGTATCGATAAATCTGAGTCAAAGAGCTTGTACTAAAAATCATATCGTGAACATAGGCATACAGTAGCAGGAAAGGAGATAGTAAGTGATATCAAGCAGGGTATATGCATGGTATACTATAATAAGAGCAAGAGAATGGTGGAATAGAACATAAGTGGTAAGGCAGAATGTAAACATATATAATATAATAATAATAATAATCATAAAATTATAAATCTGAAGTAAAACCCGATGAAAGCAAATACGGTAAAACCAGCGGTACAAACTCAGTTTACAGCTTTATGAGATAAATACGTCGAAGGAATAATCCAAATAAGGAAACCCTCATCTATATACTGTATATCTCACGTCATCGTAAACTAAGTCCATACAACCCGAATTACAAAACACACAATGAATTATTAGTTGGCATCTTTTATTATTATTACTTGTCCTACCCAGATGTCTAGGTATGTGGACTAGCGTCCCAGCACATATATATATCCACATCTGAGTAAAGAAAGGTTGTTATTGGAAACTGAAGATGAAACCCATGAATTATGTTTACAATGGGTTCCGAGCCTATCCGGAATGACCCAATAACCTGACATTTAGTCAGGCCTATGCCGCTAAGCACTCATGATGAATAAATTACAATAGCCGGGGTGTAAGAAGTACCCGCCCGGAACACCTGGGGCCCACAGGTAGAACCTCAAGATTTTAGTTGCACAACATCCCTATACCATTGTAAAAAACACCACAATTGTAGTCCATCAGTTTCCCCTTAGCCGATATAAGTTATCTTTTTTATAATTTATTATATAATTATCAATTTACGGAAATAGTAGGAGTAGGATAGGGGGTTTAGGAATTCAGGAGTTCATGAGTACATGTATAATAGGAGTACATGAGTACTATAGATTTAGGTCACTGTATATATAATACAGAATAACAGGTATACGATTCCCGTAAATTTGATAATCACAGGTCAAGTGTTAACATAACAGTGGCATGTGATAAGTGATATCATAACAGAGGTAGGTGTCAAGTCGTAGCGTGCCGGGTGATAGCATGACAGGGGTGATATCATGCAGGTGACAAGAGACATCATGGTCAATGTTAGCACATCAAGTGAAAGCACGTCAAGCGATACATGAAAACAGTACCGATATAAGAGATCGATACGAATACTGAAAAACCATGCAGTCTCAGGAAAACAGTGTAAATAAAATTTCGAACTCTTCACAACTATTAATAGAAGAATTAATAAACTGGCAAGCAAGCTAACATCCAAGCAGAGCTAAGCAAGCTGAGGTACAGACAACAAACAGTGGTTAATCACTAGAGCGCTTGACGGAGCTACTGGAATGACTCGGCTTAAAAGGCGAGTCTAAAATCCAACAGAGTTCCGCCTAGACGAATCCAGTGATAAACGCTGAGCACCAAGCATGCCTACCAGGCGAAGCATGAGAGACCTGACGGTCTAAGCGCACTCCTCTTTTGAGGAAGTGGGCGAGAGCCCAGAGGCTAAAGTACGCTCGGGGTTTAAGCGTACTCTTGGTAGCTACCACAAAACTCATAAGGGTGCAATGCCTAAAACCAATTGGGTAGCCAGCCCGGGAGTGGGCAGAACCCAGAGTCGGTACATGGGTACGTACACGAGATGTTAATATCGCATGAGCCATACATATAAACGTGAGAATATCTAGGCTACCGTGAAGTGGTGAAGCCCGGAGGCTGAGTAGAGAGCCCGGAGGCTACGAGACCACAAAGGGTCGGCCACGCATAGTATAAAAGAAGAAATAAAATATATCGCATGCATGGTATATGTACTGAAAATAAACTACTCTAGTACAAATATTCCGTCACAGGCATATACATGTATAATATTGGGCACTCTGCCACATACAAATACAAGAGCATAGCCCGATACAAAATACGAATACAATCTAAAATACAGAATAAAATACATAGTCGACCTGATGAAGCGGGAAAACTTTAAAAGAGGCGAGGACACTCGCCTAAATCTTCGGAAAAGCCACGAAGTCTGGATTCTCAAAACACGTACACACCACCAATATTTATATTAAAATATATATAATTATGAGAGAGAAAAAGTTAGAGAGAGAAAGAGATTTAGAGAGAAAATTTTAGAGAGAAAAGAGAGTTAGAGAGAAAAAAATAGAGAGAGAAAGAGAGAGCTAGAGAGAAAGATCTAGAGAGAAAAATAGAAGAAATTCGTCAACTCTTCATCCCTTTCGCCAACCTTCCTCATCCATCGTCGCCTCCTTCTCCTTCTTTCTTCCATTCGCTCGCCCCTCGTTTGCTGAAATGCAATCCATCCCCCCTTTTCGTCAAATTAAATTCAACCCTTATTTTATGAAAAACATCTGAAAGTTTTCTTCATATTTAAGGTTAATATATTGTACTACTTTTTTTCTCCTATTTAATATATCGTTCTATTTTTTTCATGCTTAATATCTTAAACTCTTTTTTTTTTTCAATTTCAATATGCTCGCTTAAAAATATTAAAATCTTCAAATAACTCTTGCGACCTTTTCTTCTTCTCAAATTACAAATTGAACCGTAAATTTAAATAAAATGAGTGAAGGCACTCATAAAAGTTTTAAAGCCCTGCATAAAAAAGAGATAATGGTGACGGTAGGGAACAAGATAGCGAAGCTAAGGGATCGGGGAGAGAGGGTGATGGTGGTGCTATAGAAAAAAGAAGAGAAAATGGGTTCAACTACTTTCAACTGGGTTCTGAATTATAAATGTGTTGAGATTATTATGCTATAGAGGTAAGGAAAGAAAACAGATAATAGTTATGGAGAAAGTTAAGAAAGAGAAGGTAATAATGTTAATGGAAGTGGGAGGAAAAATAAATTCACTTTTTTAGATTAAGCTTTCTAAAAAAGAAAAATGAAAAAGTTGTGGGAAAAGGAAGAAAAAAATAGTAGTATAGTAGTGAAGAAGGAAAAGTTGGTGTGGAGAAGAGGAGAAAAAAGAGGACAAGTAGATTTTTACTTGATTAAAATTACGGTTTAATAAAAGAAAATGATGTTAGAGGAAAGAAAAACAAAAGGGTCATTAAATTTCAGTCGAAGGGTATTAATCTCCAACTATTTTACAAGGTATTATTAAGCTGTAAAATTAAAAAACTTTAAGGAATTAAATACCAAAAAAAATAATACGGGATATTAAACTTACATACGAGAGAAAAATTAAGGTATTTTTAATAAAATAAGCCTAAATTCCACAAATTTTCTACATTATAATACAATATACTACATTTTAGGCACGTGAAAATGCACATGCTATTATTCTTACTTGTTATAGTATTTTTGTTGTTTTTTTGTTACTAAATTGGATCTAATCCCGCTTGCACCAGGCAATGGCCTATTTTTTTAAAAAAAGTATTAAATTGGTCCAAAGGGACCTTAACTCGCACGTTATAATAAAATGGAGATATACTATTGTAGTGGTCGGATTCTGTAGCACCCAATTCCCAGAATACGTACGTAAATATGTGTTATGATTTTTTGAATGTATATTTCTATTTTCCCTGTATTTATTTTTATTTTGTGATTATTTATATTATTATTTAGTATCGGATCTAGATTTTCTGACTCAGAGTTAGTCCTAGTTTGAACCGGGGACCCAATCCCAGTGTACTACTCGAATTGATCTTTTTGGTAATAAGATTTGATCGATTTTAGTTTTAAATACTATTTTTTAATATTTTAGATTTTCTATGATTTTCTGAGATTTTTCTGAAATATTCTATAAAATCTTCAAAATCAGTATTGATCGCCATCGCTGATCGATTCTCAGATTTTTGTTTATAAATGGAGTTAAATTTCTGAAATCTACTTTCACATTATAACTCAGGAACATATCTTCTACTTTAATGCATTTTTAGAGATTTTTTTGAATTAATCAAAATTCGACCGAATTTGGTGTCGACCGTATAATTGATTGATTCTAGCATTTTTAATTTGAAAATGAGATTTAATTTCTTGAATTTGATTTCATCATGTATCTCAGTATAATATTTTCTACTTTAGAGAATTTTTAGGGTCTTTACCGAGTTACTTTATTTTTCTGGCATTCCAGGTGTTTTTTGGTATTTTCCCTAATCTAAAGTTATTACCTGGATATTTTATTTTGTTTTACTTTCTTTTCCTTTTTTTTTCCTTTCCTCTCCTTCTTATTTATCACTTTTTTTCTTTTTCTTTTTCCTTTTTCCTTTCTTCTCCTCCACAAAAATTTCCCCCAAAATATCTTCCACTTACTCTCTTTCTTCTTCCTTTCTTTTCCTTCTTCTTTCCCCGTTCTATTTCTTTTCTTTTTCTTCTTCTTCCCCCAGCTAACAAAGTGAAATCTCCCATCCTCTCTTCTCTCTATTTGATTCTCTCTATCCACCACTCCTCTCCACTCTCTCTTCGATCTCTCTCATTCTCTCCCAATTTCACTCTTTATTTCCCTCTCTCGCTCTCCACAATTCACCATTGCCTACCACCATCACCAAGACCTGACGGTGGCGGTTCTTCCACCTCCAGCGACCTAGGCTGGTGAGCCACCCCAGCAATAACCTCTCACTCTCCACTCTTCTCCGTCACATCCTACTTCTCCTCCTCCTCTACAACAACCATCACAACTTCCACCATCTCCTCCAAACTCCACCTTTACCATCATCAACCTCCTCACTTCCTCTCTTTCCTCCTTACTTGTTCGGCCGGGCGACCCATGTCGGCGGTAACGAACTCTGACGCTCCTCCCAATTCTCCTCTCCTCCGACTCCCTTCATCGTCTCTATCTTCTTCATATCAAATCACTACCACCAAACTCTTACACCTTCAAAATCACCACCATCATCTTCACCTCCACCACATCGACCACCTCAGCCACCCACAAATCATCTCCCATCACCTCCTCCTTCCTCCTACATCTATAATTTCATCATCTCTCTCTAATTTCTCCACCCCACTTCAATCCTCCATCATAACCATCTCCACCTTCAAAACCACCTCCTGCCACCACACATCACCCTTCCTCCTCTCTCGCTCTCTAATTTGGTTGACCTGCTCCTGGGGACCGCGAGCTCGCGGCCAGAGCGGCAGCCTAGGCCATGGCCCCCTGGCCTGAGCTACGTGAGCCCCTCCCTCTCTCTCTCTCCTCTCTCCTTAATTCTCTCTTCTCTCTCTCACTAAATGGTTTACGTGCACATGTGTATGTTTTTGGATTCAGGGATTTTGCGGTGTTTCTATTGATTTAGGTGAGTGTTCTCATTTTATTGGGTACCCCGCTTCATCGAGCGTTTTGTATTTAATATTGTATTTCTACGAACTGTTGTATTTGTATTGGTGTGGGTGTATCTTCATATTCTATGGATATGTGGATTTGTACCAGTGTGATGGATTTGTATCTATGTGGGGATTTCGTGTAATATGTAGTTTAATACATGTACATATATACTGTTTGTTATATTGCTCTATTGTTGTGCTTGGCCGATCTTTCGTGATCTCCCTTAGCCTCTGGGCTTAACCATTTGGCGGTTCTCTTGCTTATTATATTTATGTGAAAACTTGTACTAACACTTTTGTAGGTACCTATTCAGCCTCCGGGCTACATTTAGCCTCTGGGCTCTCTCTTATTTGGCCGACCCTTCGTGGTCGCCCTTAGACTCTCTGGGTCTCTCATGCTCCACCTGGTACGCGAGCTTAGCGCTTTACTGCTAATTCAGTCCGAGCACAGTTATGCCGTGAGTGTGGCTTCGTCATGTGTGCTAGCTGGACGTTTATACGTGGCTTCACTGTATGCGTTTAGCCTCAACGCGAGCAGTAACAACGCCGAGCGTGATACGTCTAGTGTTGTTCACTAGCTTTGCTCCAGTTTTGCTAAGCTCCGCTTCGATGTTCACTTGTTTACTCGCTAACTTTATTTCTACCTTGCTCTGCCTCCAGTTTCACTGCTTTACGGATAGTCTACTTGTTATCTATTTTATATCTGTGTGTATTTTTTACTAACATTCTGTAGGTACCTACTTAGCCTTCGGGCCTAGCCTTTTAGGTTCTCTATTAGCTCTATCAGGAGGCGAGCTTAGCGCCCAGCGCTTGCAGCTAACTCGTTCGAGCGTAGCTTCATCACATGTTAGTAGAGTGTTCATACCGCTTCACCGTGTGCGTGTAGCTTCATCGCGAGTTTGGCTTCATGAGCGATAGTTGTACATTATCAGGGCTTCACGTGAGCGATAACCTTACCGAATGTTTTAGTGTTAGAGCTGTACGCTAACTCTGCCAAGAACCAAGCTCTGTCGTGTATCCGACGTAATGCCAACACAACCTGGCTTTGCTCCAGCTTGACCAAGCACCCGCTTGGATAATTAAATAAATACATTATTATTCTTTCTTGATGATTGTGAAGAGTTGAAATCTTTACTTTTACTATTTTTCAAGAACTGTATTGCTTTCCATTATTATACTGATCTCCTGTATCGGTACCATTTTCTCGTATTGTATTATACGACAGTTAATGTCTGTTGTGCTATCATTTGACATGCTATCACTTAACACCTGACACCTGCATGTTATTACATGCCTGTAATCACCTGCATGTTATTGCTTAACACACGTATGTTATAACCTGACACCTGTATGTTACCACTTGACATATGTCATGCTTAATACTTGACTCATGATTATCACATTATGGGAATGTAATAACTGTTCTCCTGATATACTCCAGTACACTTGTACTCCTAATACACCTGTACCTGACATGCTCATGCTATTTCCTTAAGGTGATAATTATGCATAATAAACTATAAAAAGAACAACTTACATCGGGTAAGGGAGAAATTGATGGACTCGATTCGCTATTTTGTTTACAATGGTTAGATATGTTGTGCAACTAAAACTTTGGTTCTACCCATGGGCCTCCATGTGTTACACAGGGTATGCTGGAACCCCAATTACTCCTTCCGGAATGGGCATACGATAAGACCCTTCCACTTCCTGCGCCTTCCGGAAGATTCCGTATACCAGCGACAGAACATCCTGTGCCATGGTTATGGATATGCACGGGACCCATTGTAAATGTAATTCGTTGGTTTCCCAATTAGTTTTCAATAACAATCTCAGCTTACTCATATATGAATGTATGTGCGTTGGGACGCTAGGGCACATGCTTAGATATATGGGTAGGGCGAGTAATAATAATAAAATTCCACTTAATAATTCATCTTGTTGCTTTGCAATTCGGGTTGTATGACTTAGATTACAGTGACATGAGACATAAGGTATATATATGAGAGTTTTTTTTGTTTGGATTATTTCTTCGACATACTAGTCTTATGAAGCTGTAAACTCAGCTAGTTTTGTCCGCATTTGGTTTTATCGATTTTATCTATTTTATTAGTTTTATCAGTTTTTTGTTATTTTCTTAGTTTAAGAAATAACTCGGTTTGTATGAACTTAGGTAACGGTGACGTGAGGTGTATATATATATGAGGGTTTCCTTATTTGGATTATTTTTTCAACGTACTAATAACACAAATATGTATTTTGGGTTTGTACAACTAATTTTATCACATTTATTTTACTTGATGCCTCATTGCCTACTCGTGTGTCTGTGCTCATGACAAGTTTTCAATACATGCTTTTTCATTTGAATTTATCGATACACGTGTGCTTGTTTATGCACGCCACTTAACACTCATCTTATCACTCGTTGATAGCTTTCTGACTCCCCTGGACCTGCATGTTCAGATCCTAGAGTTTGAATCATGGTGGACTTCTTATTGATGAGAGTCGTACATCGGTAACGCAGTGGATCAGTAATAGACTGATTGGGGTAAAATCATGCACAAAAAGTGTTATTTTGAAAATTGTGTGCGCTTTGGCTTCCTCGATACTTCCGTTATAGCATAGAGGCTAAACGGGTCGAATCTACGAGGACGGGAGGTGATAGAAGCTTTCACGGTATTTTCGTGTATATGTTAATGGTTCTTTTATATTTCAAAGAATCAAAAGAAAAGAAAATAAATAATGAAAAGAGAAGTGTACGGTGGAAATAAAGATAGAAACATTGAAAAGAATGTATTTGTGATTTTTAATATTATTTCAAAAATAAAGTAAAAACAAAGAAAATCCATGGCTACTAACTACTAATGGCTCCACTAATATGCTAACCTCTTAATGATAGTTGCCTCACATGTATCATTGGCCATCACTAGTCCTTGGCTTCAAGACTTTACAAAGCATGACCCATAAGATCACTCATCATATCTAAACTCAACAAACAAGAGTAAGTTACACTTAAACCATCAAAACTAACTAGAGCAAACATGAAATAAAGTAATGATAACTTATTAGAGAGTTAGATGTTAGAGTGTTAGAATCGATCATCATGAGCCGTCAATGGCTCTTGCAAGAGCAATGCCAAGTAGAGGCTATTAGATTAATGTAGATTATCAAGTAAGGAGTTAGCAAGTTAGTGGTTAGTTGCCATGAGAAGAAAATTAGCTAAACATGTAAAAAGTTGAGAGAAGAAAACAAGTAGAGATAAAAGAGAACCTTTCATAGAGTGTCCTCCATTATAAGAACCCTAACTTTCATCATATGTATCACTCTCTTACCTATTCATGATCTATGAAAGAAATGAAAAACAAAGAAAGAAGAAGAACAACTAAACTACCCTAAAGAGAAGAAATCTACTCTAAAAACTCTCCTCTTTTGTTCTACTCAACCCTGTTGGCCCGAAAGTCCATCACTCTAGTTTTGATGATGATCAACTCATGTAGTTATGTTTACTAATGATCTTGTGTTTAATTAGTGACAGATTCATGATCAAGATCTTAGTTGGTGTATAGCTTCAACAAAGGATTTAAAGTCAAGTTTTGGAGCTAGCACGGTGTTTGGACCAAGTCAAGAAGGCTTCAAGTGAAGACTTCAAGAAGATGAAGACTTGAGTCTAGGTTTGTTTTTAGAAGATTTTATTTTAGATAAAATGTAAAGGATAGAGTAGTTGGTGGATTGCTCAAGTACATATACACACACACTCTTGATTTAGTTTGTTTGACAAAAGATTTTCTATTTTAGAAAATACATGTTTGGATTTTGGTTTTCAAGTTTACATGTTTTAACCAAAATCATGTTTAGAGCTTAATGTCAAAAACATAGATATTTCTCCATGTTTGTGTAGTGGATCATATCCATACACCCTATGCTTTAATAGAGTTTAAATATCTTATTTTTGTATTTGGAGAAGTTTTGGAAAAATAAGTTTTGGAAAATACTGTTTTTAGTTTGAGCCATATTTTCCAAGTTATAGTTCAAAACATTTGTAACATGCCTTGATTTTGTGCAAGCATGTTTGTTTATCAAAGTATAACATCAAAACTATTTTTGTAGATTTTCTGTGGATTTATGGGATTTCTTTGAGTAAAAAATAACCAAGTTTTAATCCCTATTTCAGAATTCTGTTTCTGGCTTCAGCCAGTCGACTAGTCGACCGACCAAGTCGACTGGGGTTGAAGTCGGTCGACCGGCTCGGTCGACCGACGTGCACAGACGTGCACGCCTTGACCTGGGAGATGGCCGGTCGACCGACCCGGTCGACCGTCCAGAGAGCTCTGCTCTCTGGAAAGGCCCCGGCCGACCGGGCGGTCAACCGGACAGAGAGTCTGCTCTCTGTATCTTGCCTCGGTCGACCGGCCGGTCGACCGATGGCACAACGGTCTGAAATATGACCGTTGGCCGGTCGACCGAGCGGTCGACCGACAGGCCTGTCAGACCCCCAACGGCTAGTTTTCCAGACTCTATAAAATGGGGCATTTGGGGGCTGTTTTGATCAAGATTTTTGGAGACTTTTAGAGCTAGTTTTTCCTACCCTTACCAGAGGTTTTTTTCCACAAATTTGAGAGCAAATATTTCCAATCAAAAGGGGAGTTTATCAAGAGTGTTCAAAAGAGATTTTCTTGTGTTTTTCACCAAAGATTCTTTCCTTGTTTTCTCACAAACACTTGAGCAACCCATTGACATATTCATTCTATAGGAGTGTTATTGTGAGAGTTTTTGTTGGTGATCAAGTGTTTAGATCACCAAGTTTTCATCTTGTACTTTGAGGAGGCGGACGTGTGTGTTCGCATTGTTTCGGGTCCTAGTGTGGACTCGGTGTTTCGGGTTCGGGTGCGAACTCAATGTTTGAGGTGCGGCCTCGGCGAGCTAGTGAGCTTGCGGTGTGTACGGGACTAGAGAGCCCGAGGGTTTGTAGGTGTTGCGGCACCGAGGAGTGATCCATTAGGATAAAGCATAGTGGAAATCCTTCGTGTGTCGAAGGCGGGGATGTAGAGCAAGTGTGCTCGAACCTCAAAACAAATCCCTTGTGTTTGCGATTGCTCACTCACTCTCTCTCTCTATCTCCTTGTGTTTATATCTTGCATTACTTTATTGTGTTTATCTTTATATGCATGATATACTTGTGTGCTCATATTGTTATATTACTTGGGTTTGTTTGCTAACACTTGTATTCAACCAAGAGAGCCAACGCGGCACTTCAACCCTTATCTAGGGGAATTTAGAGAAGTTAGTCCAGAGCCCTTCACGGGGAATTCGGCTGCACTCTTGTGTTATACGTGGTGTTTAGTATAATAGTTTTGTTTAGGTCATAATAGTATTTAATTCCGCATTATTTGGCATTAAGTGACCATTAGATTAGCCATCACCTATTCACCACCCCTCTAGGTGAACTTACATTTAGTATCAGAGCCAAGTGCTCTTGATTTGGGTCTTACAACCTAGAGTTAAAGATCCCCATTTTAGGCTAATCACAATATTTGTACACACACTATGGATTTCATGTCACCACCTATGTTTGACATTCTTAACATCCAAATTTGGAAGGTTAAGATGTCCTTGTACCTCAAGGCCCTAGGCATTCATGTTTATCTTGCTACCATAAATGATTCATATATTAATAATAGCAAGTACATTGAGGCTAATGCAAAAGCCCTTCATGCTCTTAAGTCTACCCTAAATGATGATTATTTATCTAGGGTTTCTAATGTTGATTCGGCTTTTGTAGCATGGAACAACATCACCTCCCTTGGCGAAAAGGATCTATATTATGCCGGGAGCGATTCGGACGTTGGAAGCGACACCTCCAACGCACGCTATATGGTCCAAGGGGATAACCCCCTTGAGGTAACTACCGAATCCGTGGTAGATAAAGATAACATGTCATATAATGAGCTTACATCTTTTTGTCAACAATTACTTGAAAAATATGACATGATTAAAAAGGAAAATAAGAAAATGAAAAAGGATTTTGATTGCATGCTAAAAGAAAAAGATTCTTTACAAAATAAAATTGCATGTTTTGAAAAAGAAAATGAGAATTTGAAAGATGAAAATATTTCCTTAATGTCTAAATTGAATGATTTATGTGAAGGAAATATGTCTTTGAAAAATAAACTTGTTTTGGTGGAAAAACAAAAAAATTATTTTAAATGAAAACACTTCTTTGAAAAGAAAAATGTTTGAAAAAGAAAAAGTTATTGTTTCCAAAAAGAATAAGAAAAATGATTCTATATCTCACCTTTCTCTACATTCTACCATTGATGATAGTGAGATTAAATTGTTGAAAAATAAAATAAATAATTTGAGCTCTTGTGCATTTAACCACTCTAGATTGGAGTCTTTGTTTTCAAAGAAACAAACTCCACACATTCATGCACATCATCATCCACATCATGCTTATGTTGCACGTCATGATTACACCCACACACATAAGCATCCTAAGGTGTACAAGTGTACACATTGCGGCCGCAAAGGCCATCTAGTAAAATTTTGTTATGATAAGTTAAATGCTTTCAATTTTGCTAATAAAAATTTTTGGTTTCCATTAAATGCTAACCCCCGTGGACCCAAGAAAAAATGGGTACCAAAATCCCCACCTTTTGTTTTTGATGTAGGTGAGGGCTCTCACAAGCCGTGAGAGATTTGGTGCCTTGGTGGTGGTTGAGTGGACTAGAAGGACATTCATTTGATGCACCGCTATCAAGGAGTTTTGGTGGAAAGGCCACCATGTTTGGAGATTTGGAATAGTTCTTTGGTTTGGTAACTATTTCTAAACTCTTTATTTATTTACATGCTTGTTCATATGTCATATTTTTAGCATGTTCATGTTTTAGTTTTTGAGCTTCATGTGGTATATACTAGTTTAAATGTAGTTTTTATCAAAACTTATATTTATACATGTACAAATAGTGAGAACAAATTGATTCATATATGTTTGCACTTCATGCTCATTTGTACCCACTATATGCACATGTATAGGCTAGTTTTGATGATTCTTTCATTTATACTTGTTTTGCCTATTTTCATGTTTTACTTCATGTATATGTATTTTGTATTCAAATCTAATAAATATACATGTATATCCTTTTTGAGTCTCTTGCCTTCATGAAAATACTATTAATAGACTCGTTTTATGTTTGGGATATGTATGCATATTGTTAGATTTAGATAAATCATACATATACCTAGAAGTGTATTGTTTTTCATGAAAAATGAATTTTCATGATTTGTTTAATAAAATGAATGATTTGTTTTGATCATTTTGAGCCTTAATGACTATTTTCATGAAATGCTATATACATAATTCTTGTACACTCATACTTCATTTGTTTTGTCATGACTTTGTTTCATGAACACTTTTATGAGCTTAATCGATTTTGAGTGTCATCTCTTGTGTATTTGGTATGATTCATGAAAAACATATGTTTTGATTCCATGTTTTGAAGGATCTTAAACTAGTTTTTCAAAAAAAAAAATTTATTTAACTAGTTATTCATTCTTCAATGTTTATGAGATATACACATGATCCTATTATTGTTTTCAATTGGTATTATTGAATCGTTTCAATTGGTATCAATTTGACTCTATATTTGTATATACTCATTTTTGTTTTATTATATATGTATGTATATATGTCAATTGGTATACTCTTTTTTTCATACATATATATGATTTTCATGTGCTTAACTTACAATTAGTTCACATTTTTAAAGCACAAAGTTTATGATGAAAAATAAAATTTTTATTTGATCATTATGTTTACTATTGGTATCAATATGTTTCAACTTCATATTTGTTAAATTTCAAGTGGTATCAATATGATTTACAATAATGATTATTTACAATTTGGTATCTTAAAAATTTGTTTGTTTTACAAAAGATCTGATACCTTTAAAAATTTTGTTTAAGAAAAATTAAAAATGTTTTGATGTGTATTTCCTATATGCAAGGAGAGCTTAACATCTCTTCTACATATAGATTCATATTGAGTGTATTGTATATTGAGGAGCTTGACAACTCTTCTTTATGTGGTACATGTGTGTAGGGGGAGCTTCACATCTCCTCTTATGCATTTCATATTATGCGTTATGTAAATTTGGGCTTGTCATCCCTCTTTCATGTAATGTATATGTGCAGGGAAGTTAACTTAGCGTCTTCCTCTTCATGAATGTATATCACATATAAACTTTTATTGATTGATTTGTGTTTATCTCTTATTGATCTATTTGTTTATAACAAAAAGGGGGAGAAAAATTTTGTCTTTACTTTAACCCCTTTGTTGATGATTGACAAAAAGGGGGAGAAGAATTTGAGATTTAAATGCATGTTTTGTGAAAAAGGATTGTTTATGCATATATGTTTTGTTTTGCAAATAGGAGAAAAAGAATTTGTTTTGTTTTATGCTTGTTAGCATGTTTATCTCCATACATTTGCATACATGTTTATGTGCTTCATTTCTATATTTATTATTTTGTGTTATGCATGAGTTAAGGGGAGCTTCTTTGAAGCTTTACTTTAATCCATGCATATATAACTTCATGAGTTTTGTCATCATCAAAAAGGGGAAATTGTTGGCCTGAAAGCCCATCACTCTAGTTTTGATGATGATCAACTCATGTAGTTATGTTTACTAATGATCTTGTGTTTAATTAGGACAGATTCATGATCAAGATCTTAGTTGGTGCATAGCTTCAACAAAGGATTTAAAGTCAAGTTTTGGAGCTAGCACGGTGTTTGGACCAAGTCAAGAAGGCTTCAAGTGAAGACTTCAAGAAGATGAAGACTTGAGTCTTGGTTTGTTTTTAGAAGATTTTATTTTAGATAAAATGTAAAGGATAGAGTAGTTGGTGGATTGCTCAAGTACATATACACACACACTCTTGATTTAGTTTGTTTGACAAAAGATTTTCTATTTTAGAAAATACATGTTTGGATTTTGGTTTTCAAGTTTACATGTTTTAACCAAAATCATGTTTAGAGCTTAATGTCAAAAATATAGATATTTCACCATGTTTGTGTAGTGGATCATATCCATACACCCTAAGCTTTAATAGAGTTTAAATATCTTGTTTTTGTATTTGGAGAAGTTTTGGAAAAACAAGTTTTGGAAAATACTATTTTTAGTTTGAGCCATATTTTCCAAGTTACAAAAATAGTTCAAAACATTTGTAACATGCCTTGATTTTGTGCAAGCATGTTTGTTTATCAAAGTATAACATCAAAACTATTTTTGTAGATTTTCTGTGGATTTATGGGATTTCTTTGAGTAAAAAATAACCAAGTTTTAATCCCTATTTCAGAATTCTGTTTCTGGCTTCAGCCAGTCGACTAGTTGACCGACCAAGTCGACTGGGGCTGAAGTCGGTCGACCGGCTCGGTCGACCGACGTGCACAGACGTGCACGCCTTGACCTGGGAGATGGCCGGTCGACCGACCCGGTCGACCGTCCAGAGAGCTCTGCTCTCTGGAAAGGCCCCGGCCGACCGGGCGGTCAACCGGACAGAGAGTCTGCTCTCTGTATCTTGCCTCGGTCGACCGGTCGGTCGACCGATGGCACAACGGCTGAAATATGACCGTTGGGCGGTCGACCGGGCGGTCGACCGACAGGCCTGTCAGACCCCCCACGGCTAGTTTTCCAGACTCTATAAAATGGGGCATTTGGGGGCTGTTTTGATCAAGATTTTTGGAGACTTTTAGAGCCAGTTTTTCCTACCCTTACCAGAGGTTTTTCTCCACAAATTTGAGAGCAAATATTTCCAATCAAAAGGGGAGTTTATCAAGAGTGTTCAAAAGAGATTTTCTTGTATTTTTCACCAAAGATTCTTTTCTTGTTTTCTCACAAACACTTGAGCAACCCATTGACATATTCATTCTATAGGAGTGTTATTGTGAGAGTTTTTGTTGGTGATCAAGTGTTTAGATCACCAAGTTTTCATCTTGTACTTTGAGGAGGCGGACGTGTGTGTTCGCATTGTTTCGGGTCCTAGTGTGGACTCGGTGTTTCGGGTTCAGGTGCGAACTCATTGTTTGAGGTGCGGCCT
Source organism: Agave tequilana (assembly GCA_038442645.1). Classification (NCBI taxonomy): domain Eukaryota; kingdom Viridiplantae; phylum Streptophyta; class Magnoliopsida; order Asparagales; family Asparagaceae; genus Agave; species Agave tequilana. The sequence goes on from JAVJIF010009487.1 coordinate 122,432, forward strand.
CGGCGAGCTAGTGAGCTTGCGGTGTGTACGGGACTAGAGAGTCCGAGGGTTTGTAGGTGTTGCGGCACCGAGGAGTGATCCATTGGGATAAATCATAGTGGAAATCCTTGTGTGTCGAAGGCGGGGATGTAGAGCAAGTGTGCTCGAACCTCGAAACAAATCCCTTGTGTTTGCGATTGCTCACTCTCTCTCTATCTCCTTGTGTTTATATCTTGCATTACTTTATTGTGTTTATCTTTATATGCATGATATACTTGTGTGCTCATATTGTTATATTGCTTGGGTTTGTTTGCTAACACTTTTATTCAACCAAGAGAGCCAACGCGGCACCTCAACCCTTATCTAGGGGAATCTAGAGGAGTTAGTCCAGAGCCCTTCACGGGGAATTCGGCTACACTCTTGTGTTATACGTGGTATTTAGTATAATAGTTTTGTTTAGGTCATAATAGTATTTAATTCCGCATTATTTGGCATTAAGTGACCATTAGATTAGCCATCACCTATTCACCACCCCTCTAGGTGAACTTACATTTGGTATCAGAGCCAAGTGCTCTTGATTTGGGTCTTACAACCTAGAGTTAAAGATCCTCATTTTAGGCTAATCACAATATTTGTACACACACTATGGATTTCATGTCACCACCTATGTTTGACATTCTTAACATCCAAATTTGGAAGGTTAAGATGTCCTTGTACCTCAAGGCCCTAGGCATTCATGTTTATCTTGCTACCATAAATGATTCATATATTAATAATAGCAAATACATTGAGGCTAATGCAAAATCCCTTCATGCTCTTAAGTCTACCCTAAATGATGATTATTTATCTAGGGTTTCTAACGTTGATTCGGCTTTTGTAGCATGGAACAACATCACCTCCCTTGGCGAAAAGGATCTATATTATGCCGGGAGCGATTCGGACGTTGGAAGCGACACCTCCAACGCACGCTATATGGTCCAAGGGGATAACCTCCTTGAGGTAACTACCGAATCCGAGGTAGATGAAGATGACATGTCATATAATGAGCTTACATCTTTTTGTCAACAATTACTTGAAAAATATGACATGATTAAAAAGGAAAATAAGAAAATGAAAAAGGATTTTGATTGCATGCTAAAAGAAAAAGATTCTTTACAAAATAAAATTGCATGTTTTGAAAAAGAAAATGAGAATTTGAAAGATGAAAATATTTTCTTAATGTCTAAATTGAATGATTTATGTGAAGGAAATATGTCTTTGAAAAATAAACTTGTTTTGGTGGAAAAACAAAAAGAAATTATTTTAAATGAAAACACTTCTTTGAAAAGAAAAATGTTTGAAAAAGAAAAAGTTATTGTTTCTAAAAAGAATAAGAAAAATGATTCTATATCTCACCTTTCTCTACATGCTACCATTGATGATAGTGAGATTAAATTGTTGAAAAATAAAATAAATAATTTGAGCTCTTGTGCATTTAACCACTCTAGATTGGAGTCTTTGTTTTCAAAGAAACAAACTCCACACATTCATGCACATCATCATCCACATCATGCTTATGTTGCACGTCATGATCACACCCACACACATAAGCATCCTAAGGTGTACAAGTGTACACATTGTGGCCGCAAAGGCCATCTAGCAAAATTTTGTTATGATAAGTTAAATGCTTTCAATTTTGCTAATAAAAATTTTTGGGTTCCATTAAATGCTAACCCCCGTGGACCCAAGAAAAATGGGTACCAAAATCCCCACCTTTTGTTTTTGATGTAGGTGAGGGCTCTCACAAGCCGTGAGAGATTTGGTGCCTTGGTGGTGGTTGCATGGACTAGAAGGACATTCATTTGATGCACCGCTATCAAGGAGTTTTGGTGGAAAGGCCACCATGTTTGGAGATTTGGAATAGTTCTTTGGTTTGGTAACTATTTCTAAACTCCTTATTTATTTACATGCTTGTTCATATGTCATATTTTTAGCATGTTCATGTTTTAGTTTTTGAGCTTCATGTGGTATATACTAGTTTAAATGTAGTTTTTATCAAAACTTGTATTTATACATGTACAAATAGTGAGAACAAATTGATTCATATATGTTTGCACTTCATGCTCATTTGTACCCACTATATGCACATGTATAGGCTAGTTTTGATGATTCTTTCATTTATACTTGTTTTGCCTATTTTCATGTTTTACTTCATGTATATGTATTTTGTATTCAAATCTAATAAATATACATGTATATCCTTTTTGAGTCTCTTGCCTTCATGCAAATACTATTAATAGACTCGTTTTATGTTTAAGATATGTATGCATATTGTTAGATTTAGATAAATCATACATATACCTAGAAGTGTATTGTTTTTCATGAAAAATGAATTTTCATGATTTGTTTATTAAAATGAATGATTTGTTTTGATCATTTTGAGCCTTAATGACTATTTTCAAGAAAATGCTATATACATAATTCTTGTACACTTACTTCATTTGTTTTGTCATGACTTTGTTTCATGAACACTTTTATGAGCTTAATCGATTTTGAGTGTCATCTCTTGTGTATTTGGCATGATTCATGAAAAACATATGTTTTGATTCCATGTTTTGAAGGATCTTTAACTAGTTTTTCAAAAAAAAATTATTTAACTAGTTATTCATTCTTCAATGTTTATGAGATATACACATGATCCTATTATTGTTTTCAATTGGTATTATTGAATCGTTTCAATTGGTATCAATTTGACTCTATATTTGTATATACTCATTTTTGTTTTATTATATATGTATGTATCAATGTCAATTGGTATACTCTTTTTTTCATACATATATATGATTTTCATGTGCTTAACTTACAATTAGTTCACATTTTTAAAGCACAAAGTTTATGATGAAAAATAAAATTTTTATTTGATCATTATGTTTACTATTGGTATCAATATGTTTCAACTTCATATTTGTTAAATTTCAAGTGGTATCAATATGATTTACAATAAAGATTATTTACAATTTGGTATCTTAAAAATTTGTTTGTTTTACAAAAGCTCTGATACCTTTAAAAATTTTGTTTAAGAAAAATTAAAAATGTTTTGATATGTATTTCCTATATGCAAGGAGAGCTTAACATCTCTTCTACATATAGATTCATGTTGAGTGTATTGTATATTGAGGAGCTTGACAACTCTTCTTTATGTGGTACACGTGTGTAGGGGGAGCTTCACATCTCCTCTTATGCATTTCATATTATGCGTTATGTGAATTTGGGCTTGTCATCCCTCTTTCATGTAATGTATATGTGCAGGGAAATTAACTTAGTGTCTTCCTCTTCATGAATGTATATCGCATATAAACTTTTATTGATTGATTTGTGTTTACCTCTTATTGATCTATTTGTTTATAACAAAAAGGGGGAGAAAAATTTTGTCTTTACTTTAACCCCTTTGTTGATGATTGATAAAAAGGGGGAGAAGAATTTGAGTTTTATATGCATGTTTTGTGAAAAAGAATTGTTTATGCATATATGTTTTGTTTTGCAAATAGGAGAAAAAGAATTTGTTTTGTTTTATGCTTGTTAGCATGTTTATCTCCATACATTTGCATACATGTTTATGTGCTTCATTTCTATATTTATTATTTTGTGTTATGCATGAGTTAAGGGGGAGCTTCTTTGAAGCTTTACTTTAATCCATGCATATATAACTTCATGAGTTTTGTCATCATCAAAAAGGGAGAAATTGTTAGCCCGAAAGCCCATCACTCTAGTTTTGATGATGATCAACTCATGTAGTTATGTTTACTAATGATCTTGTGTTTAATTAGTGACAGATTCATGATCAAGATCTTAGTTGGTGCATAGCTTCAACAAAGGATTTAAAGTCAAGTTTTGGAGCTAGCACGGTGTTTGGACCAAGTCAAGAAGGCTTCAAGTGAAGACTTCAAGAAGATGAAGACTTGAGTCTAGGTTTGTTTTTAGAAGATTTTATTTTAGATAAAATGTAAAGGATAGAGTAGTTGGTGGATTGCTCAAGTACATATACACACACACACACACACTCTTGATTTAGTTTGTTTGACAAAAGATTTTCTATTTTAGAAAATACATGTTTGGATTTTGGTTTTCAAGTTTACATGTTTTAACCAAAATCATGTTTAGAGCTTAATGTCAAAAACATAGATATTTCACCATGTTTGTGCAGTGGATCATATCCATACACCCTATTCTTTAATAGAGTTTAAATATCTTGTTTTTGTATTTGGATAAGTTTTGGAAAATACTGTTTTTAGTTTGAGCCATATTTTTCAAGTTACAAAAATAGTTCAAAACATTTGTAACATGCCTTGATTTTATGCAAGCATGTTTGTTTATCAAAGTATAACATCAAAACTATTTTTGTAGATTTTCTGTGGATTATGGGATTTCTTTGAGTAAAAAATAACCAAGTTTTAATCCCTATTTCAGAATTCTGTTTCTGGCTTCAGCCAGTCGACTAGTCGACTGACCAAGTCGACTGGGGTTGAAGTCGGTCGACCGGCTCGGTCGACCGACGTGCACAGACGTGCACGCCTTGACCTGGCAGATGGTCGGTCGACCGACCCGGTCGACCGTCCAGAGAGCTCTGCTCTCTGGAAAGGCCCCGGCCGACCGGGCGGTCAACCGGACAGAGAGTCTGCTCTCTGTATCTTGCCTCGGTCGACCGGCCGGTCGACCGATGGCACAACGGTCTGAAATATGACCGTTGGCCGGTCGACCGGGCGGTCGACCGTCAGGCCTGTCAGACCCCCAACGGCTAGTTTTCCAGACTCTATAAAATGGGGCATTTGGGGGCTGTTTTGATCAAGATTTTGGAGACTTTTAGAGCCAGTTTTTCCTACCCTTACCAGAGGTTTTTCTCCACAAATTTGAGAGCAAATATTTCCAATCAAAAGGGGAGTTTATCAAGAGTGTTCAAAAGAGATTTTCTTGTGTTTTTCACCAAAGATTCTTTCCTTGTTTTCTCACAAACACTTGAGCAACCCATTGACATATTCATTCTATAGGAGTGTTATTGTGAGAGTTTTTGTTGTGATCAAGTGTTTAGATCACCAAGTTTTCATCTTGTACTTTGAGGAAGCGGACGTGTGTGTTCGCATTGTTTCGGGTCCTAGTGTGGACTCGGTGTTTCGGGTTCGGGTGCGAACTCATTGTTTGAGGTGCGGCCTCGGCGAGCTAGTGAGCTTGCGGTGTGTACGGGACTAGAGAGTCCGAGGGTTTGTAGGTGTTGCGGCACCGAGGAGTGATCCATTGGGATAAAGCATAGTGGAAATCCTTCGTGTGTCGAAGGCGGGGATGTAGAGCAAGTGTGCTCGAACCTCGAAACAAATCCCTTGTGTTTGCGATTGCTCACTCTCTCTCTCTCTATCTCCTTGTGTTTATATCTTGCATTACTTTATTGTGTTTATCTTTATATGCATGATATACTTGTGTGCTCATATTGTTATATTGCTTGGGTTTGTTTGCTAACACTTGTATTCAACCAAGAGAGCCAACGCGGCACCTCAACCCTTATCTAGGGGAATCTAGAGGAGTTAGTCCAGAGCCCTTCACGGGGAATTCGGCTACACTCTTGTGTTATACGTGGTGTTTAGTATAATAGTTTTGTTTAGGTCATAATAGTATTTAATTTCGCATTATTTGGCATTAAGTGACCATTAGATTAGCCATCACCTATTCACCACCCCTCTAGGTGAACTTACATTTGGTATCAGAGCCAAGTGCTCTTGATTTGGGTCTTACAACCTAGAGTTAAAGATCCTCATTTTAGGCTAATCACAATATTTGTACACACACTATGGATTTCATGTCACCAACATCCAAATTTGGAAGGTTAAGATGTCCTTGTACCTCAAGGCCCTAGGCATTCATGTTTATCTTGCTACCATAAATGATTTATATATTAATAATAGCAAGTACATTGAGGCTAATGCAAAAGCCCTTCATGCTCTTAAGTCTACCCTAAATGATGATTATTTATTTAGGGTTTCTAATGTTGATTCGGCTTTTGTAGCATGGAACAACATCACCTCCCTTGGCGAAAAGGATCTATATTATGCCGGGAGCGATTCGGACGTTGGAAGCGACACCTCCAACGCACGCTATATGGTACAAGGGGATAACCCCCTTGAGGTAACTACCGAATCCGAGGTAGATGAAGATGACATGTCATATAATGAGCTTACATCTTTTTGTCAATAATTACTTGAAAAATATGACATGATTAAAAAGGAAAATAAGAAAATGAAAAAGGATTTTGATTGCATGCTAAAAGAAAAAGATTCTTTACAAAATAAAATTGCATGTTTTGAAAAAGAAAATGAGAATTTGAAAGATGAAAATATTTCCTTAATGTCTAAATCGAATGATTTATGTGAAGGAAATATGTCTTTGAAAAATAAACTTGTTTTGGTGGAAAAACAAAAGAAATTATTTTAAATGAAAACACTTCTTTGAAAAGAAAAATGTTTGAAAAAGAAAAAGTTATTGTTTCTAAAAAGAATAAGAAAAATGATTCTATATCTCACCTTTCTCTACATGCTACCATTGATGATAGTGAGATTAAATTGTTGAAAAATAAAATAAATAATTTGAGCTCTTGTGTATTTAACCACTCTAGATTGGAGTCTTTGTTTTCAAAGAAACAAACTCCACACATTCATGCACATCATCATCCACATCATGCTTATGTTGCACGTCATTATCACATCCACACACATAAGTATCCTAAGGTGTACAAGTGTACACATTGTGGCCGCAAAGGCCATCTAGCAAAATTTTGTTATGATAAGTTAAATTCTTTCAATTTTGCTAATAAAAATTTTTGGGTTCCATTAAATGCTAACCCCTGTGGACCCAAGAAAAAATGGGTACCAAAATCCCCACCTTTTGTTTTTGATGTAGGTGAGGGCTCTCACAAGCCGTGAGAGATTTGGTGCCTTGGTGGTGGTTGCATGGACTAGAAGGACATTCATTTGATGCACCGCTATCAAGGAGTTTTGGTGGAAAGGCCACCATGTTTGGAGATTTGGAATAGTTCTTTGGTTTGGTAACTATTTCTAAACTCCTTATTTATTTACATGCTTGTTCATATGTCATATTTTTAGCATGTTCATGTTTTAGTTTTTGAGCTTCATGTGGTATATACTAGTTTAAATGTAGTTTTTATCAAAACTTGTATTTATACATGTACAAATAGTGAGAACAAATTGATTCATATATGTTTGCACTTCATGCTCATTTGTACCCACTATATGCACACATATAGGCTATTTTTGATGATTCTTTCATTTATACTTGTTTTGCCTATTTTCATGTTTTACTTCATGTATATGTATTTTGTATTCAAATCTAATAAATATACATGTATATCCTTTTTGAGTCTCTTGCCTTCATGTAAATACTATTAATAGACTCGTTTTATGTTTGGGATATGTATGCATATTGTTAGATTTAGATAAATCATACATATACCTAGAGTGTATTGTTTTTCATGAAAAATGAATTTTCATGATTTGTTTATTAAAATGAATGATTTGTTTTGATCATTTTGAGCCTTAATGACTATTTTCATGAAAATGCTATATACATAATTCTTGTACACTCATACTTCATTTGTTTTGTCATGACTTTGTTTCATGAACACTTTTATGAGCTTAATCGATTTTGAGTGTCATCTCTTGTGTATTTGGTATGATTCATGAAAAACATATGTTTTGATTCCATGTTTTGAAGGATCTTTAACTAGTTTTTCAAAAAAAAAATTTATTTAACTAGTTATTCATTCTTCAATGTTTATGAGATATACACATGATCCTATTATTGTTTTCAATTGGTATTATTGAATCGTTTCAATTGGTATCAATTTGTCTCTATATTTGTATATACTCATTTTTGTTTTATTATATATGTATGTATCAATGTCAATTGGTATACTCTTTTTTTCAACATATATATGATTTTCATGTGCTTAACTTACAATTAGTTCACATTTTTAAAGCACAAAGTTTATGATGAAAAATAAAATTTTTATTTGATCATTATGTTTACTATTGGTATCAACATGTTTCAACTTCATATTTGTTAAATTTCAAATGGTATCAATATGATTTACAATAATGATTATTTACAATTTGGTATCTTAAAAATTTGTTTGTTTTACAAAAGCTCTGATGCCTTTAAAAATTTTGTTTAAGAAAAATTAAAAATGTTTTGATGTGTATTTCCTATATGCAAGGAGAGCTTAACATCTCTTCTACATATAGATTCATGTTGAGTGTATTGTATATTGAGGAGCTTGACAACTCTTCTTTATGTGGTACACGTGTGTAGGGGGAGCTTCACATCTCCTCTTATGCATTTCATATTATGCGTTATGTGAATTTGGGCTTGTCATCCCTCTTTCATGTAATGTATATGTGCAGGGAAGTTAACTTAGCGTCTTCCTCTTCATGAATGTATATCACATATAAACTTTTATTGATTGATTTGTGTTTACCTCTTATTGATCTATTTGTTTATAACAAAAAGGGGGAGAAAAATTTTGTCTTTACTTTAACCCCTTTGTTGATGATTGACAAAAAGGGGGAGAAGAATTTGAGATTTATATGCATGTTTTGTGAAAAAGGATTGTTTATGTATATATGTTTTGTTTTGCAAATAGGAGAAAAAGAATTTGTTTTGTTTTATGCTTGTTAGCATGTTTATCTCCATACATTTGCATACATGTTTATGTGCTTCATTTCTATATTTATTATTTTGTGTTATGCATGAGTTAAGGGGAGCTTCTTTGAAGCTTTACTTTAATCCATGCATATATAACTTCATGAGTTTTGTCATCATCAAAAAGGGGGAAATTGTTGGCCCGAAAGCCCATCACTCTAATTTTGATGATGATCAACTCATGTAGTTATGTTTACTAATGATCTTGTGTTTAATTAGTGACAGATTCATGATCAAGATCTTAGTTGGTGCATAGCTTCAACAAAGGATTTAAAGTCAAGTTTTGGAGCTAGCACGGTGTTTGGACCAAGTCAAGAAGGCTTCAAGAAGATGAAGACTTGAGTCTAGGTTTATTTTTAGAAGATTTTATTTTAGATAAAATTTAAAGGATAGAGTAGTTGGTGGATTGCTCAAGTACATATACACACACTCTTGATTTAGTTTGTTTGACAAAAGATTTTCTATTTTAGAAAATACATGTTTGGATTTTGGTTTTCAAGTTTACATGTTTTAACCAAAATCATGTTTAGAGCTTAATGTCAAAAACATAGATATTTCACCATGTTTGTGTAGTGGATCATATCCATACACCCTATGCTTTAATAGAGTTTAAATATCTTGTTTTTGTACTTGGAGAAGGTTTGGAAAAGCAAGTTTTGGAAAATAATGTTTTTAGTTTGAGCCATATTTTTCAAGTTACAAAAATAGTTCAAAACATTTGTAACATGCCTTGATTTTGTGCAAGCATGTTTGTTTATCAAAGTATAACATCAAAACTATTTTTGTAGATTTTCTGTGGATTTATGGGATTTCTTTGAGTCAAAAATAACCAAGTTTTAATCCCTATTTTAGAATTCTGTTTCTGGCTTCAGCCAGTCGACTAGTCGACCGACCAAGTCGACTGGGGCTGAAGTCGGTCGACCGGCTCGGTCGACCGACGTGCACAGACGTGCACGCCTTGACCTGGCAGATGGCCGGTCGACCGACCCGGTCGACCGTCCAGAGAGCTCTGCTCTCTGGAAAGGCCCCGGCCGACCGGGCGGTCGACCGGACAGAGAGTCTGTTCTCTGTATCTTGCCTCGGTCGACCGGCCGGTCGACCGATGGCACAACGATCTGAAATATGACCGTTGGCCGGTCGACCGGGCGCGTCGACCGACAGGCCTGTCAGACCCCCAACGGCTAGTTTTCCAGACTCTATAAAATGGGGTATTTGGGAGCTGTTTTGATCAAGATTTTTGGAGACTTTTATAGCCAGTTTTTCCTACCCTTACCAGAGGTTTTTCTCCACAAATTTAAGAGCAAATATTTCCAATCAAAAGGGGAGTTTATCAAGAGTGTTCAAAAGAGATTTTCTTGTGTTTTTCACCAAAGATTCTTTCCTTGTTTTCTCACAAACACTTGAGCAACCCATTGACATATTCATTCTATAGGAGTGTTATTGTGAGAGTTTTTGTTGGTGATCAAGTGTTTAGATCACCAAGTTTTCATCTTGTACTTTGAGGAGGCGGACGTGTGTGTTCGCATTATTTCGGGTCCTAGTGTGGACTCGGTGTTTCGGTTCGGGTGCGAACTCATTGTTTGAGGTGCAGCCTCGGCGAGCTAGTGAGCTTGCGGTGTGTACGGCACTAGAGAGTCCGAGGGTTTGTAGGTGTTGCGTCACCGAGGAGTGATCCATTGGGATCAAGCTTAGTGGAAATCCTTCGTGTGTCGAAGGCGGGGATGTAGAGCAAGTGTGCTCGAACCTCGAAACAAATCCCTTGTGTTTGCGATTGCTCACTCTCTCTCTCTCTATCTCCTTGTGTTTATATCTTGCATTACTTTATTGTGTTTATCTTTATATGCATGATATACTTGTGTGCTCATATTGTTATACTACTTGGGTTTGTTTGCTAACACTTGTATTCAACCAAGAGAGCCAACGCGGCACCTCAACCCTTATCTAGGAGAATCTAGAGGAGTTAGTCCAGAGCCCTTCACGGGGAATTCGGCTACACTCTTGTATTATACGTAGTGTTTAGTATAATAGTTTTGTTTAGGTCATAATAGTATTTAATTCCGCATTATTTGGCATTAAGTGACCATTAGATTAGCCATCACCCATTCACCCCCCCTCTAGGTGAACTTACAAACCCAAAGAGTATTTATAGCCAAAGTGGGCCTCTAGGGGTCAAGACGGGGCCACGGGTCAATTATCAACACTTGGCTCTGTCGTATTGCCGCGAAAACGCCGCAAATGTCATGTTTTCGCCGCAATATAGGCGTCGCTCTCGCTGCGTTGCCTGCTACAACCCCCCTGCTAGTTCCCCTTACTGGTTTCTGAATATCTGCACCCTATTTTGGTTGATCAAGCTTCCAAAGTCAATGACTATATTTAGGCTAAAAATTACTAATAAAATTTTTTTTTTCTTCTTCATTCCACACCATGAACCTAGGAACACACAAGAAATTCATTATTAGCAATATTTTTATATAAAATAAATATGAAGATGTGGTATGAAATATACAATTTTAGAGACTAATCACATTCCTACACTTATCTTTTGCTTGTCCCGATAAAAACAGAAAAAATAACGAAGAAATTATTACACCACTTTCGCAGGTGACGCGATTGCACTGAGCATGTGCAACAAGCCATTAAACCTCTAGGTTTCCTCTAGAGGAAGAGTTTTGTATTCTTAAGGTTTTCAGCGGATTACACCCACAAAATCCATAAAGAAAGAAATCAAATATTAGTATTTTAAAATGTATTTTGAAAATAGAGAAAAAGTGTTGTCCAAGGTCATAAGTTAACCAGAAATTATTCTTCATTAAACTAAGTCTAAATGTAAAATCTTGTTATAAACTAAAGGTAAGAATTTAAAATTGAATTGATTCTTTGATCTTTCATAAAACTCTTAAATAATATGCACTTTGTGAACATTGAAAATTTATGGGATATTAACTCTAGCTTTCATGCTATTTATTTGTATATATAAAATTTTCTTTTTTCTTCTCTTAGTGTTTTAGGCTTTCTAGTTTACTCGGGTAGTGAGCCTTTAGCCAGTAACTCCCAAACCAGACGATTTTAGGCACCAGATAAGAAATATCCTCCGAGCTTAAGTACTCTAGTAAACAAGGTCACAAAACTAAAGGGGACTATTTTGTTTTTTGTCCACTATTTTAAGGCATGGATAATCATGCTTCCTGAGGCATAATTACCCAGCTTCAATAAGTGATTTTCATGCTTAACTTTTTTTTATATATATATATTTATGGTATTTTCAGTATTTATTTCAATCCCAAAAAATTGTGTAAGTGTGAAGTGCATATATCTAAGACAAAAGAAATTCAAGATCAAATTATCTTTCCAATATTACTTCCTTATCCTAAAATTTAAACAAGATCTATTATTTCGACTTGGTTTAAAAATTCATAATTCTAAGTCTTCCTAATTCCTAAAAAAACTATTTCTCTTATTTCAAGAAGTTTTGTAAAAAGAAAAGAAAAGGGTTTTTATATAAAAGAAAAATCTAAAATTTTCTAAAAAGAAGTGTAAAAGAAAGAAAATTTAAAACAAACTATGTTAGTAAACCCTCCCCCACACTTAGCTCATACATTGTCCTCAATGTATCATGAATGTGTATATGCATGAAACAAATAGAAAGGGAAGGAAAAAAATTACCTTATAATGGTGGTTCCGGTGGTGGTCCGATTGGTCCACAAAATGTATCCCAATCCAGAGATCGTGATATTCACAGGAACCCACCAGTGACCTCTCTATTATGACCCAATAAACGAATGATGAAGTAAATGGTTTTTAAAAAATTATCCCCATCCAATTTTCAATTTTCAAAAATAATTCTTGAGTCATTTTGTTCAACACCTATTTCTGACAATGAAGTGTGATTGTGGAAGATGATTGATTTAGGCTCAAACAAAACAGGAACTAATATCGACTCAGGAATATGACTTAGATCAAGTCGAGATTCAAAAATGAGAGTCAAAATTGGTTCAAAAATGGGGTCCAAACCAAAAAATTGATGTTCACACACTTTTCTCATTAATGGAATATGATCATAAAATATTGGTTGTTCTATTTCATGGTGTACTGGTACAAAATTCAATGTTGACTCTGGAATATGAAAAAAATCTAGTAAAGATACCAGAGTCATTATTGAATCAAAAAGTGAAATGATATTACCAACCTGAGGTTCAGGATCACATTCAAGTTCAATTTCAATTTCAGGGAAGGGATAAATTGCCAAAATGTCAATGTGACTTTCAAAACTTGGAGTTTGGTCAAGTTTAAGTAGGTATGCTAAAATTGAATCTTAGTTTCCAAAATAACATGATTTTTGGGTCCGATAGATAGAGTTAGAGATATAAGGATTGGTCAAAGGTTGACAAGAAAGACTTTCCTCACTCCCATTGATCAATTCGTTCATTATTGAGTCTAACCTACTGATAAGCCGGGTGATAGAATTTTGAGTCTGAATTATGTCTTCTATATTCCTTTGCAATTGATTCTTCTTGAAACGATGAGTATGACAGATAGTTTTGGAAATTGTGGTAAAATCGTGAGTTCATCAAATTTTGCGATTGTTGCTTGGTCTCACACAAGGCTTCCATACTCATTTTCAAGATGGATTTTTTTGCACTTAGATATTCTGGAAAAAAAAAAGTATGTGAAGTTTGGTACTGGGAAAATGTTGAGTTCAACTTGCTTTGAGAATGTCGCTCGAACTCACGCAAGAGTTCCATACTCAATTCCAGGACTGATGGTTGTTCATTTTGAATTTGTGAGACTGAAAAAGATGAGTATGACTCTTGAAAATTTGGTTGAAATGATGAGTCTAACATGTATTGAAATTGTTGCTCAGTTTCGAGAAAGACTTCCATACTCTTTTCTAAATCAGATTTTTCTTCAGCGAGATGTTCTAAAAAAGAGTATATGAAATTTGACGTGAGAATGATTGTGAATTGAGCAAGTTCAAAATTCATTGTTGGACTCCAAGCATGGCCTCTATACTTTTTTGTATTTCTGATTTTTCTTCAAGTGGTGGTTTAAGAAAAGAGTATATGAGCAGAGAATATGCGAAAGAAGATTATGGAAAAGGTGGTTGAAAATTTGACTCGGGGGAGGTGAATCTCCATTCACTCTTTGAAGAGTGAAAATTATTTTGAAAATTTTGATCGTAGAGTTGGGGATACGGGTAATATTGAGTCGGACAAACCCAATCCGACATATATGGTTGGTTCATGTTGTACATAGCCGTGTTGGAGTTATCCGAGTCAAATGAGGTCGAGGTGAAAAATGGATTCATTTGGTTGGAAAAATTTTGGTTATATTCCATTTTATCACAATAATCACAAAAAAGGAAAAACAAACAAACAAACAAAAAAAGAAAAAAATTCAAAAACAAGCCTATAGTAGGGTTTACCTAAACCTAAATGACTCCTAACTGGTTAGACTGTCTACGGGGTATATTGTAGAAATCTGACCACAAGTTAATCGGCCAGGTAGGGGAAAAGACCAATGGGAGGTATTCGTGCTGGAGCAACAGGCCTAATTATGCCAAGCCACTGTTCTTTGAGGTTTCGCCTTTCAATCCCCAACCTTGGACAACGATTTGATAAGAGTCAAACTCTAACAACTTTCCCCTAAGGTCAATCTCCTAAATAAGTCTGAGATGTCCCTAGGGGCCAACATCTAGCAAGTTTTATTTAGGCTTGGGTTGTGTGAGTGGGTAGGTGATTTTTGGGCTAAGGGAGGGTAATGACTTGCTAACCTTATGTTATGTTGGGTTTTGCCTTTAATTTCTGTTTCATGCAAGTGTGCAATATAGACAAGAATGAACACAAAAAGTGAGTAAATCACTCAAGTATTTGTCCTAAGCTATATGCAATGCAATATATACACCTCCGTCAAGATTACAACAACTCAAGAACAAAATATAGTATATTGGAATTGAAATCAACACGTGCCTAGATGTAAATGTCTAAACTATTTTAAAGCATCCAATTTCCGTATTTTAGTTCTTAATTATTACAATGCATAAGTAATCAAAATAGAAAACTAGTAGCAGAATACACAGATATATGCAACTGAAGATACCCCGTGAAAAAGAAGCGGGCAACAACTCCCTGCTTTCTTGAGCTGGAAGAAACAAGGGAGTGTGGACTTATGCAGTTGTTAGATTCTGAAAATTGTTATCTGTACTTAGAAACAAAGAAGAAAAGTTAACAAAAATATGAAATCAAACTATTCCCATCCCCGACAACGACGCCAAAATTTGATCGGGGAAAACCGTGCACAAAAAGTGTTATTTTGAAAAGTGTGTGTGCTTTGGCTTCCTCGATACTTTCGTTGTAGCATGGAGGCTAAATGGGTCGAATCCACAAGGACATGAGGTGATAGAAGCTTTCACGGTATATTCACGTATATATTAACGGTTCTTTTATGTTTCAAAGAATCAAAAGAAAAGAAAAAAGAATGAAAAGAGAACTATACGGTGGAAACAAATATAGAAACATTGAAAAGAATATATCTGTGATTTTTGATATTATTTTTGAAATAAAGTAAAAAGGAAAGAAAACACATGGCTACCAACCACTAGTGGCTCCACCAATATGCTAACCTCTTAGTGATAGTTACCTCACATATATCATTGGCCATCACTAGTTCTTGACTTCAAGAGCTTTACAAAGCATGACCCATAAGATTACTCATCACATTCAAACTCAACAAACAAGAGCAAACTACACTTAAATCATCAAAATTAACTAGAGCAAGTATGGAATAAAGTAATGATAGATTGTTGGAGAGTTAGATGTTAGAGTGTTAGAATCCATCATCATGAGCCATCAGTGGCTCTTGCAAGAGCAAGGCCAAGTAGAGGCTATTAGATTTATGTAGATTATCAAGTAAGGAGATAGCAAGTTAGTGGTTGGTTAGTGGTTAGTTGCCATGAGAAAAAAATTAGCTAAACATGTAAAGAGTTAGAGAGAAGAAAATTAGTAGAGATAAAGAGAGAACCTTTCATAGAGTGTCACCCTCCATTACAAGAACTCCAACTTTCATCATATGTATCACTCTCTTCCTTATTACATGATCTAAAAAAGAAATGAAAAATAAAAGAAAGAAGAAGAACAAGTAAACTATCCTAAAGAGAAGAAATCTACTCTAAAAACTCTCCTTTCTTCTGTTCTACTCAACCAAGGGGTATTTATAGCCAAAGTGGGCCTCCGGGGGTCAAGACGGGGTCATGGGTCAAAAATTGACACGTGGCTCCACTGTATTGCCATGAAAACGCCGCAAATGTCGTGTTTCCACGGCAATACAGGCGCCGCTCATGCCACACCGCCTGCTGCAGCCTGTTGCCTTGTCCCCCTGCTGGTTCCCCCTGCCTGTTTTTGGGTATCTGCACTCTGTTTTGGCAAATCTAGCTTCCAAAGTCAATGGCTATATTAAGGCTTAAAATCACCAAATAAATAGGATTTTTTTTATCTTCTTCTTCATTCCACACCATGGACCTAGCAACACACAAGAAATTCATTATAGCAACATTTTTATATAAATGTGAAGATGTGGTATGAAATATGTAATTTTAGAGACTAATCATAGACCGTCCGGGGTCTATTCCTTCCAGGCCTCCTACTCATCGAGTTTTCTTTTGTAACTCATGAGCACACTTTGTATTGTTCATATTTATATATCTCCTTGTATTCTCATTTCTGCGTCTTTTAGTGATGTAATATTCTTATAATATAACATCCTGTGATAATTTTGTAATTATACTCTTATGTTGGAATGTATAATGCACTACATACTATCATACTTTGATTTTTTCCTGTACTGATGCTTAGCATATATATGCAAGGGTTTTTCCATCCTGCATTTATACGTTGCAGTAACGTCTCCATACCCGCAGGATCAGGGCGTTACAGATTTTGACCCCTGTCAAGATCACATAAGAAGCGTCTAAAGTGACCAATGAACCCAACAAGCTAGTAGGCCCAATACGAGGCCAAGGAGAAAGCCTCAGGTCTTACCCTAAGGCCACATATGTCCCGAGTCACTATACGGATTCTTAACTCTCAGGTGCCAGAATCACATCGATCTAGAACCATCAATCCTGATGATCAACTCAGACAAAATTGTTCCTCTAGTCAGAGGCTCTAGCCTTCAAGACGAAGATCCTTCTCAAAGACTGCCACTTTTATGCTGGTTACAGTTTAGTAGAATGATTCCCACAATTCACGAGTTCAATTATACAGCCAGATCATCCCCACGCTCAGACGTTACAACGGCCCTACATCAATGCAAGCTGTTATGGGCAGTGATAGATATCTCTGCATGATAGTCCCAATAATCGGGCATCGTGATTTGGTGGTTATGTGAAAATTCACAATGTGCAAATCATGCAGTTTTGGAGATTGGAAATTTTCGCACCCTAAATTACAACTCCAACAAGTATATTTACACCTCAAACTCCATCGAAAGGGGTTAGCTTCGGATTACCACCGAAAGCACTAGATAGAAACATTAGTCACTTCGATTCCAAATGAGAATTCTCATTCTCATACCTGATGGTCTTCGGCCGGCACCACACTGGTACTCCCAAGCTAAAAGGTGTTTTTTCTTTATCTACATTTTCGGCAGGATCAATATGGAGCCTTCAATTGTTGATGACGGAAAATCCCCACCACATTAGTTCTTTCATTGAGATCTCTTGAGAAAATATTTAGAGTCGCCCCTCTAGCCAAACACTTCCTAACCCCCCCTCAAAAGCCTCACCAATGATGATGGCCCCTACAAAGAAGGCCACCTCACAAACCCCAACTACCGCCTCCAAAGGCAAGAAGATCGTCAACGGTGAACGAGTAACGATGAGCTCCATCTCTCAAATCCTGACGTTGTTCCAGAACAAGTAAAGGAGAAGCACTTGTCCCCAATAACCACATCGGAGGGGACAACTAATGAACTTGAATCATGGCTGCTCGCTGAAGGGCAACTACTCTAATTGCTAGCCCGCCTGAAAATCTGTTAGACACACATGAGGTCGAGGACGTCATGAGTGAGAGAAGGCCGACCTGGAGAGGGATTTGGTGATGCACATCCAAAATTAGCTTCTTGCTAAGATTGAGACACTCAGAAGAGCTCAGACAAGACTTGGAAGAATCTCACGCTTATCCCTCGCAGCCACGTGCGACAAATATCGCCTGCACCGGGGGCAGTCAGAGGCATCACATATCTGCATCTTCGTGTCATGAGGAATGCTCCGATGAGATCGAATCTCCCAAGTTCATGAAATCTCCTCGCATCGAGGACCTCTTGGAATGGTCAGGAAGAAGATTCATGAGGACAAACCAATATCTCATAGTGAGCCAGGTTCTTCCATTATGCAAATCTCTGATTCTCCTCTGTCAGAGGAGATCATGTCTCACCATTTTTTAAAGAAGTTCATAATATCGAGTTTTGATTGTTACACCAGAGACACCAACCCCGTCCAGCACCCCCGAGCTTATTAGGTCAAGACGGCGGTCCGCTGATGTTTCCCTTATGTTTGATTGTTTCCTTTCAATCTCTAGGGCGTGGCCTGAGATTGGTTCTACTTCCTTCCATCGCGGTCTCTCTAAATCTTTGAGGAGGTCAGCGACACCTACTTCAACCAATACACCTCACAACAGGAATTCAAGAAGAATAGAAACATCTCCTTACAGTCAAGATGAAGCCGGAAGAAACTCTTAGGCGCTACATCAATTATTTCCAGAGCTAGATAGAGCTGGTTTATAATTGAAATGATGCTATCATCACAGCTGCATTCATCCCCGCACTGGAGATCAACCACTCCTTCTATAAACACTTGGTGAAGCATGATGCCACCAATATGAAGAATATCTTATCTTGAGCCCAAAAGTACATTGTAACACTTTTAAAATCCACACATCAGCTGTAGTCTGGATGTGAACTCTAAAGTCGTTATAATGTAGTACATAACTTAGGCAGATAAAGATGTCTAAACAAGTATTTATAATCAGAGTAAAATTGGGCATGAACATATCAAAAATAGTGAATGAGAGACATAAGCAGTTTATATATATAACACTGGCAAGAATATATATATATAAACAAATGTCAACAAGAGATATAATCCGTCAGCCACGCCAAAGAACCTGAAAGGGGGAAATGATATCAATGCGCCAGCAAAGTTAAACTCAAGGTTTGCCTCCTATCATAAGTCCGAAGCTAGCTCATAGATGAAGAGGAGACAGACTAGAAGCCATAGCTAATAATATATAATTGCCAAGTTCATAATCTATGAAAACAGAATACGATACAAGGTAAATAATAGAAAGAATGGGTGTGCGCACCTTCGTGCACATCCGTGCATATAATACATGCATGATCAATATGAACTATATCAAGTGTATACCTAGCATTGTGAACTATGCAACACACTGAAAATTCTCTACAATTCATACTACACTGAAGTTGATGAATATAAGTGGGGAATAACCCCTCAGTCTCCTGGGTCTGAGTCTGGCTCAAGCTCACGGTCACAAATGAATATTAGGTTGTCTGATTCTCAACTAGAATTAGAGATAATCAATGCTAAGTATTACACAATCTAAATTACATTCACGATATGTGTCTAGTACACGATCACCCACCACAAGTCGGGTACAGGGTCAAAGTATATGAATCTAGTGTTGGCTCAAAGGTCCATCACTTTAGTTTTGATAATAATTAACTCATGTATTTATAGTACTAATGATCTTGTGTTTAATTAGTCTCAGATATTTGATCAAGATCTTAGTAGGTGTTTAGCTTCAACAAAGAATTTAAAGTCAAATTTTGGAGCTAGCACGTGTTGATTCAAGAGCTCACGCATTAAGATCGCATCAAGTACTCAAGAGGAGTCTAGTTCATTGGATCAAGGTTTGGACCAAGTCAAGAAGGAGAAGATTTTTAGAAGACTTGTGTCATGTGTGTAAGTGTCAAGATTTATTTTTAGATAAAATATAAATGATAGATTAGTTGGTGGATTTCTCAAGTTCATATACACTCACACACAAGATTTATATGTGTTTTCATAAAAGAGTTTTTATTATAGAAAATATCGGTTTGGTTTTTAAGCTTCAAAATTTACATGTGTTTTATCAAAATTTATTTTAGAGCTTATTGTCAAAAACATAAATATTTCATCATATATGTGTAATGGATCATATCCATACAAACTAATCTTCAAAAGTGTTTAAAATATCTTGTTTTTGTATTTGGAGAAGTTTTGAAAAAATCGTTTTTCAATTTGGAGATAGTTTTTGAAAAATACAGATTTTTGTTTAAGCTAAAATTTCTATATTACAAAAATAGTTCAAAATATTTGAAATATGTTTTGATTTTTAATCAAACATGTTTGTATATCAAAGTATATCAATGAACTTATTTTTGTAGATTTTATGAGAATTTATGGGATTTTATTAAAGATAAAAGACCAAGTTTTAATTCCTAAAATGTTGGACAGGCCTTTTGCCGGTCGACCGGGCGGTCGACCGAAACAGAAGTTGGTGATCGGTCTGGTCGATATAGATGTGCACAACCAGTTTGGCTGGAGGGTCGGTCGACCGACCCGATCGACCGCCAGAAAGCTCTGCTCTCTAGATTTGGCCCCGGTCGACTAGCAGATAGTTTCTGCTCTCTGTATCCAGGCCTCGGTCGATCGGGCGATCGACCGGTGGTACAATGGTTGGAAATTCGACCGTTGACAGTCGACTGACAGCAGGGTTTCCTACTGAGTTGGACCCCAACGACTATATTTTTGAGGCCTATAAATTGGGGCTATTTTGGGCTGTTTTACATAAGATTTTAAGAGAGTTTTTTGGGCTAGTTTTTCCTACCTATCTAAGTGTTTATCTCCACTTATTTTAGAGCAAATACTTCCATATCAAAAGGAGAGTTTTTCAAGAGTGTTTTACAAAAGAGATTTCTTGAGTTTTTCCTCCACTATTCTATCTTGTTTTCTCACACATACTTGAGCTATCAATTGCTATATCAATCTTCTAGGGATATTTGCTGTGAGAGTGGTTTTAGGTGATCCAAGTATAGAGATCACCAAGTGTTCTACTTTGTATTTGAGGAGGCGAACTTGCGGGTTCGTGTTGTTTCGAGTTCTTGTGGGAGCTCAATGTAGAGGTGCGGCCTCGGCAAGCTAGTGTGCTTGCATGTGTTGTTATTGTGAGAACAAGAGAGGGACTAGTGAGTCTAAGGAGTTCTAGTGTGAACTCGTTGTAGGTGTTGCGGCACCGAGAATTCGATAGGATCAATTTTAGTGAAAATCCTTCATATTGTTGAAGGCGGGGACGTAAAGCAAGGGTGCTCGATCCTCGAAACAAATCTCCCGTATTTGCGATTGCTCTCTTTATCTCTCACTTGTGTTTATATCTTGCATGCTCTTATTGTTCATATTTATTACGTACTTGATATACTTGTGCTTAATTGTTATATGCTTGGGATTGTTTGCTCACACTTGTATTCAACCAAGAGAGCCATAGCGGCACCTCAACTCTTATCTAGAGGAATCTTGAGGAGATAGTCCAGTGCCCTTCACCGGGAATTCAGCTACACTCTTTGGTTATACTTGGCGTGTTTAGCTTAGTAGTTTTTAGTTTGAATAAATAGTTTTAATTCCACATTAATGCATAATTAGATTAGCTAGTCACCTATTCACCCCCCTCTAGGTGATTTCATCTAGCACACAGCTAAACTATACATGATTAATATATATCCAATCAATCACAGGTCTATCATATAGACCAACTCTCATATCTAATGCATGGTCAAACTATAGGTCTGACTTACTGTAAGTTGTGTTGGCCCAAAAGCCCATCACTCTAGTTTTGATGATGATCAACTCATGTAGTTATGTTTACTAATGATCTTATATTTAATTAGTGACAGATTCATGATCAAGATCTTAGTTGGTGCATAGCTTCAACAAAGGATTTAAAGTCAAGTTTTGGAGCTAGCACGGTGTTTGGACCAAGTCAAGAAGGCTTCAAGTGAAGACTTCAAGAAGATGAAGACTTGTGTCTAGGTTTGTTTTGTAAGATTTTATTTTAGATAAAATGTAAAGGATAGAGTAGTTGGTGGATTGCTCAAGTATACCATGCACACACACTCTTGATAGTTTTGTTTCTACAAAAGAGTTTTTCTTTTAGAAAAATATAGCTTTGGTTTTTGGAGTTTCAAGTATCATGTTTTAACCAAAATCATGTTTAGAACTTAATGTCAAAAACATAGATATTTCACCATGTTTGTGTAGTAGATCATATCCATACACTCTATGCTTCAAATGTGTTTAAATATCTTGTTTTTGTATTTGGAGAAGTTTTGAAAAATACTGTTTTTAGTTTGAGCCATATTTTCCAAGTTACAAAAATAGTCCAAATCTTTTGTAACATGCCTTGATTTTGTGCAAGCATGTTTGTTTATCAAAGTATATTGGTAAAACTATTTTTGTAGATTTTCTGTAATTTTATGGGATTTTATATGAGCCAAAAAGACCAAGTTTTTAATCCCTTAACTGTTTTTAGTTTCCAGGCTTCAGCCAGTCGACTAGTCGACCGACCAAGTCGACTGGGGCTGAAGTCGGTCGACCGGCTCGGTCGACCGACGTGCACAGACGTGCACGCCTTGACCTGGCAGGTGGCCGGTCGACCGTCCAGAGAGCTCTGCTCTCTGGAAAGGCCCCGGTCGACCGGGCGGTCGACCGGACAGAGAGTCTGCTCTCTGTATCTGGCCTCGGTCGACCGATGGCACAACTGTTTGAAATATGACCGTTGGCCGGTCGACCGGGCGGTCGACCGACAGGACTGTCAGACCCCAACGGCTAGTTTTTCTGAGCCTATAAATTTGGGGGTTTGGGCATTATTTTTTAACAAGATTTCTAGTGGACTTTGAGCCAGCTTTTCCAACTCCATTAAAAGAGTTTTCTCCACTAAATTGAGAGCTAATACTTCCAATCAAAAGGGGAGTTTTATTAAGAGTGTTTTAAAGAGATTCTTTGAGTTTTCCTCCACCATCTCTTTCCTTGTTTTCTCACACATACACTTGAGCTATCCATTGCTATTCATCCTATAGGAGTGTTATAGTGAGATTGTTTTTAGGTGATCAAAGTGTGTGATCACCAAAGACTTCGTTCTTTGTTTCCTTGAGGAGGCGGACGGTTGTGTTCGCATTTGTTTCGGGTCCTAGTGAGGACTCGGTGTTTCGAGTTCGGGTGTGAACTCTTTGTTTGAGGTGCGGCCTCGGCGAGCTGGTGGGCTTGCGGTGTGTATGGGACTAGAGAGTCCGAGGGTTTGTAGGTGTTGCGGCACCGAGGAGTGATCCATTGGGATCAAGCATAGTGAAAATCCTTCGTGTGTCGAAGGCGGGGTTGTAGAGCAAGTGTGCTCGAACCTTGAAACAAATCCCTTGTGTTTGCGATTGCTCACTCTCTCTCTATCTCCTTGTGTTTATATCTTGCATACTTATATTGTGTTTATTCTTTATATGCTTGATATTCATATAATGCTCATATTGATATACTTGCTTGGGTTTGTTTGCTAACACTTGTATTTAACCAAGAGAGCCAACGCGACACCTCAACCCTTATCTAGGGGAATCTATAGGAGTTTGTCCAGAGCCCTTCACGGGGAATTCGGCAACACTCTTGTGTTATACGTGGTGTTTAGTGTAAGAGTTTTGTTTAGGTCATAATAGTTTTTAATTCCGCATTGTTTGGCATTAAGTGACCATTAGATTAACCATCACCTATTCACCCCCCTCTAGGTGAACTTACAATTGGTATCAGAGCCAAGTGCTCTTGATTTGGGTCTTACAACCTAGAGTTAAAGATCCTCATTTTAGGCTAATCACATATTTTGTACACACACTATGGATTTCATGTCACCACCCTTGTTTGACATTCTTAACATCCAAATTTGGAAGGTTAAGATGTGTTTTGTACCTCAAGGCCCTAGGCATTCATGTTTATCTTGCTACAATTAAAGATTCATATATTAGTGATAGCAAGTATATTGAGGCTAACTCAAAAGCCATTCATGCTTTGAAATGTACCCTAAGTGATGAATATTTATCTAGGGTTTCTAATATTGATTCGGCTTTTGTAGCATGGAACATCATCACCTCCCTTGACGAAAAGGATCTATATTATGCCGGGAGCGATTCGGACGTTGGAAGCAACACCTCCAACGCATGCTATATGGTCCAAGGGGATAACCCCCTTGAGGTAACTACCGAATCCGAGGTAGATGAAGATAACATGTCATATGATGAACTTACTTCATTTTGCCAACAATTACTTGAGAAATATGATATGCTAAGAAAAGATAATAAAAATTTGAAAAAGAAATTTGATTGCATGCATAAGGAACATGATTCTTTTAAAAATAAGATTGCATGTTTAGAAAAAGAAAAAGATGATTTGAAAAATGAGAATGTTTCCTTATTTTCCAAATTGAGTGATCTTTGTGAAGGAAACACAAATTTGAAAAATAAAATTGTTTTGGTAGAAAAACAAAAGGAAATTGTTTTTCAAGAAAATTTTTGTTTGAAAAGAAAAATTTTTGAAAAGGAAAAAGAAAAAGAAAATGTTTCTAAAAAGAAGAAAAATGATTCTATATCTCACTATACTTTTCATGCCACCATTGAAGATAGTGAGATTGAACTTTTGAAAAATAAAATTAATAGTTTGAGCTCTACTTTGAGCACATGTGCATTTAACCACACTAGATTGGAGTCTATGTTTTCAAAGAAACAAACTCCACACATTCATGCACATCCACATCATGCATATGCTTATGTTGCACGTCATGATCACACTCACACACATAAGCATCCTAAGGTGTACAAGTGTACACATTGTGGCCGCAAAGTCCATTTAGCAAAGTTTTGTTATGATAGGATTCATCATGTAAATTTTGCTAGCAAAAAATTTTAGGGTTTCTTACAAAGCTAACCCCCAAGGACCCAAGAAAAAATAGGTACCAAAGTTCTCACTTTTTGTATTTGATGTAGGTGAGGGCTCTCACAAGACGTGAGAGATTTGGTGCCTTGGTGGTGGTTGCATGGACTTGAAGGACATATAATTGGTGCACCGCTATCAAGGAGTTTTGGTGGGACGACCACCATGTTTGGAGTTTTGGAATAGTTCTTTAGTTTGGTAACTATTTCTAAACTCCTCATTTATTTACATGCTTGTTCATATGTCATTTTTTTAGCATGTTCATGTTTTAGTTTTTGTGCTTCATGTGGTAAATATTAGTTTAAATGTAGTTTTTATTAAAACTTGTATTTATACATGTACAAATAGTGAGAACAAATTGATTCATATATGTTTGCACTTCATGCTCATTTGTACCCACTATATGCACACATATAGGCTAGTTTTGATGATTCTCTCATTTATACTTGTTTTGCCTATTTTCATGTTTTACTTCATGTATATGTATTTTGTATTCAAATCTAATAAATATACATGTATATCCTTTATGAGTCTCTTGCCTTCATGAAAATACTATTAATAGACTCGTTTTATGTTTGGGATATGTATGCATATTGTTAGATTTAGATAAATCATACATATACCTAGAAGTGTATTGTTTTTCATGAAAAATGAATTTTCATGATTTGTTTATTAAAATGAATGATTTGTTTTGATCATTTTGAGCCTTAATGACTATTTTCATGAAAATGCTATATACATAATTCTTGTACACTCATACTTCATTTGTTTTGTCATGACTTTGTTTCATGAACACTTTTATGAGCTTAATCGATTTTGAGTGTCATCTCTTGTGTATTTGGTATGATTCATGAAAAACATATGTTTTGATTCCACGTTTTGAAGGATCTTTAACTAGTTTTTCAAAAATTAATTTAACTAGTTATTTATTCTTTAATGTTTATGAGATATACACATAATCCTATTATTGTTTCAATTGGTATCATTGAATCGTTTCAATTGGTATCAATTTGACTCTATTTTTGTATATACTCATTTTTTTTCCATACATATATATGATTTTAATGTGCTTAACTTTCAATTGGTTCACTTTTTAAAGCACAATGTTTATTATGAAAAATAAAAATATTTGATCAATATGTTTACATTTGGTATCAATATGTTTCAACTTCATATTTATTAAATTTCAATTGGTATCAATATGATTTACAATAATGATTATTTACAATTTGGTATCTTAAAAAATTTGATTGTTTTACAAAAGCTCTGATACCTTTAAAAATTTTTGTTTAAGAAAATTAAAATATTTTGATGTGTATTTCCTATATGCAAGGAGAGCTTAACATCTCTTCTACATATAGATTCATGTTGAGTGTATCTTGTATTGAGAAGCTTGACAACTCTTCTTTATGTGGTACACGTGTGTAGGGGGAGCTTCATATCTCCTCTTATGCATTGCATATTATGCGTTATGTGAATTAGGGCTTGTCATCCTTCTTTCATGTAATGTATATGTGCAGGGAAGTTAACTTAGCGTCTTCCTCTTCATGAATGTATATCGCATATAAACTTTTATTGATTGATTTGTGTTTACCCCTTATTGGTCTCTTTGTTTATGACAAAAAGGGGGAGAAAATTTTTGTCTTTACTTTAACCCCTTTGTTGATGATTGACAAAAAGGGGGAGAAGAATTTGAGATTTATATGCATGTTTTGGAAAAAGAATTTATGTTTATGCATATATGTTTTGTTTTGCAAATAGAAGAAAAAGAATTTGATTTGTTTTATGCTTGTTAGCATGTTTATCTCCTAGATTTGCATACATGTTTATGAGCATACATTGCATATTTATTTGTTTATTTGGTATGCATGAGTTAAGGGGGAGCTTCTTTGAAGCTTTACTTTAATCCATGCATATATAACTTCATGAGTTTTGTCATCATCAAAAAGGGGAGATTGTTGGCCCAAAAGCCCATCACTCTAGTTTTGATGATAATCAACTCATGTAGTTATGTTTACTAATGATCTTGTGTTTAATTAGTGACAGATTCATGATCAAGATCTTAGTTGGTGCATAGCTTCAACAAAGAATTTAAAGTCAAGTTTTGGAGCTAGCACGGTGTTTGGACCAAGTCAAGAAGGCTTCAAGTGAAGACTTCAAGAAGATGAATACTTGTGTCTAGGTTTGTTTTGTAAGATTTTATTTAAGATAAAATGTAAAGGATAGAGTAGTTGGTGGATTGCTCAAGTATACCATGCACACATACTCTTGAGAGTTTTGTTTCTACAAAAGAGTTTTTCTTTTAGAAAATATAGTTTTGGTTTTTGGAGTTTCAAGTATCATGTTTTAACCAAAATCATGTTTAGAACTTAATGTCAAAAACATAGATATTTCACCATGTTTGTGTAGTGGATCATATCCATACAAACTATGCTTCAAATGAGTTTAAATATCTTGTTTTTGTATTTTGACTCTTTGTATTTGCGCTTTTTCACCTGGGCTTCAAACATGGGCTTGGATCTGGGCTTTTGGGCTCTTTAGGCTTTATTTATTGTTAACATAACAATTCGAGGCCTGCACACAATAAATAATAAAATATTAATAAATGTGCAGAATTAAATGAATAAATATGAAAATGTGATGGTAAATATGATGATAAAAATGCACTTTTGACTACCAATCACGCGGTCTTTGTCTTCCCGCCTGTCACGCGGGTGACCCGGGTTCGATCCCCGGCAACGGCGCCAATTTGTTGACTGATTTTTCCTGCACACAAAAATAAGGATATTAAATTTAGAAATAGTAGTGTGAGGTTCAGTTCTAATCCGCGGTAGCAAGGCTATGCGGGTCGTGATCCTCAAGGAGGGACTGCGATGGAAGCGTTAAGCAAGTTATACTCTAAAGCTTTTATTTTTATTAGTTAAATGGTGGTATTTACAATGGGTGATATTTACAATGGATGGAAGAAAAGAATTGTGGAAGATGTGAATTTAATCTATAAAAAAGAAAAGAAAAGAAACAAAAAGAAAAGAAAACTTACTTGAGATTGGTTGAAGAAAGAACGTGAAAACCTTACATGTTCTACCTTGCTTAGGAGGCGTTCCACGAATAGATCATAAGATCGAGCTCAATCCCTGTGCACATTATATCGTCAAGCATACTCAAGTACGAAGTGATGCGTAGCTTGGAGGAGACGTCTTCATGAACTATCGCTGGTTCTCACAGAGCTTAGTTATACGTGCTTATGGAATCCACTTGCATGTTCATCAACAACCACAAGATCACAGAGAAAAAGAAAAGAAAAACAAAATAAAAATAACACATAAGAATAAAGAACAAAAAGAAAAGTAATTACCTTTATTGCTTTAATCAATGGCAGAGAAAAGAAGATACATCGGTGTCACTCTCAATATAATCCTCTCTCTCTTGAAAATAAAAAGAAAAGAAACCCTAATTTACAAAAGAAAACCTAGAAGAAACCCTAATTTTGGCCCTTGGCTCTTCTCTGGACGCTGGACGCTCTTTACGTTGCACTGCAGGAGATATTTATAGATGCAGAAGGCTACAGAGTCCCGGACGAATCTGCCCACGAAATTTGGGATCAGGATCTTATCAAAGTGCCGCGGATTTGCGGCGGTTCCGCGACACTTTTGTGGCTTCTGGCCACGCGCTTTGGCGCGTGGCCTCTCCTGGTCTGTCCATGTGGGCGCCTGCTTCTAGAATTGTAATCCTGGCCTTTTAAATCTGGATTTTCGAGGTAACTTGGTAATCAAGTTACCCTTAATCCAGATTTCTTCAAATCTTCCTCCCATGAATTTTCTTCTTATCTTGGCCTTTTATTCTCATCCTGCAGGTATTTAGGGTTGGATAGAAGTCTATCCTTCCCTAATCTCTGATATTTGCAACTTTCAGCCCTTGTATTTGCATTTTGACTCTTTGTATTTGCGCTTTTTCACCTGGGCTTCAAACATGGGCTTGGATCTGGGCTTTTGGGCTCTTTAGGCTTTATTTATTGTTAACATAACAATTCGAGGCCTGCACACAATAAATAATAAAATATTACTAAATGTACAGAATTAAATGAATAAATATGAAAATGTGATGGTAAATATGAGGGACGGTAAGTTATTCTCTAATAAAAAAAAATATTTTTTATTAACTAATTCTTTATTCTTCTCTGTTGCAGGTTGCAGGTGAAGAAACAGGAACTTTGCAATTGCAGTGACATATAAGTGGACCTGGGCCCCTGCTCTCGAAAGCAGAGCCCAGGATCCCTCCAAATTGCCGCAGAAACGCGGCAAAAGCCGCGGATCTGCGGCAAAGAGGAGAGCACTACTGATCAGTTTTCTGCAGGGTCTCTGATTCTGCAAAATAATTCTGCTGCATTACTTAATTTCCTGTATTATTCACCCTATACCTGCTTAATAAGTCAACAGTAAAAAATTGGTTGTAATCGTTAAAAATTGATTAGACGTTTGCATATTAGGCACGTGTCTTTTCAATTATTTTTATTTACTGTTGAAGAGTGCTGGAAACGCAAGGTACGTACGCATTGCATGTAGAATAGGATTCATCTCTTGGTTGATTTTCTGCTTTGAGTGATTCTTATCTATTTATCTTGTACACTTGCACTAATTCATCTTAAGGGCATAACCCATTAACAAGATAAGGTGGGGATTTCATCACCCTTCCTTAGCCTAAAAATCATATCCCGAGCACTCACTAACCCAAGCCTAACATAAAAATTAGTAGACGTTGGCCCTAGGGACACTCGGACTCAATTAGGAGATTATCCTAAGGGGGAACGGTGTTGGAAGTTGACTCCTGCCAAATCAGTGTCTAGGAAGGGGATTGAGGGCCGAAAGCCCGAAGTGTGATGGTTATTTAATTAAGGAACGTCTTTGACGGAAAACCTCCCACCACTCTTGCCCCGACCTGGCTGATTAACTTGTGGTCAAAGTCTGCACCCTACCTCCCGTGGACAGTCTAATCAGTTAGGAGTCGTCTAGGTCTAGGTCTACCCTAACTTAGGTTAGAAATTTTTCTTCTTTGTTTGTTTTCTTTTTGTTTTGTTTGTGATTGTGTGATATGGCCTATAACAACAATTTTGTCAATTTTAATGAGGATCCATATTACACACCAACCTCTTATTCGGATATTACCAACCCGGCATATCATAACTTTGACCAACCTAGTGTGCCAGATTGGTCTTATCCGAATCATTACATGCCCCAGTCCCAATACTATGAACAAGATTGGAATAATCATCACTACTCTTCACAGAGTCAATGGGGATTCAATACCCCTGAGCCATATGGTCAACCACCTGTTCAACCAGTATCTTCATATACGTCTTTTCCTACATCACCAAGGTTTCAGTCCACCATTGATCTATTTGATGGGTTAGAAGAAAAAGTGGATCGGTTGCAAGATACAATGAGTGATCAAATTTCTAGACTTTCAAACATTCTTGAGCATCTTGATAGGGACCAAGAATCATTCTGTTTAGAAGACCTTGATCAAAATTCAATTTCATCACATCAATATGAACTTGCTCAATCCCAATCCTTGGACAAATTGGCTAGTTTTAATTTCAATGAGATTGAATTAGATTATGAATGTGAACCCGATCCCCAACTTTGCGATTCAGTTTCCATCTTCGAATCTATGTTGACTCCAGTATCCTTACCCAATTTGGACCAATTTTCTGAGCCAACATTTATTCCCGTACCCATAGATCATGAAATTGAATCACCCATTTTTGATGATCATATTGAACTTGACCAATTGTGCAATTTGAAAGTCCCATGGAAAAATTGGCAAGTTCCCATTTTTATGAGATTGAAACTAATGAGATATGTGACCTAGATTCCCAAATCTATGATCAAGTTCAAATTTCCGAATCATTATTGACTCCTGTTTTGTTACCCGACTTAGGTAATATTTTTAGAGTCAGTTTTGATTCCCACACCTATCATTCCTGAACTTGAATCACCAACCATGAGTCACATTCCATTGTGGGAAAATGATTGTAGACTTGAGTTTCAATTTCTTGACTTGACCCACTTCTTGATCCTAGCCCGACTCCTGAACCTTTACTTGATTTGAGTTTCTTTCCTGAGTCGGTATTAGATCCTGAACCTATCATTCTTGAGTCCAAGTCAACCATTTTACCAAGTCACATTCTTTTGTTGGACATAGGTATAGACCATGACTCTGTGATGATTTTCCAGGACTGGTCATGTAAAGGGAGTAAGTTTCACGAGACGATCTTCCATGATCCTATTCATTCTGGGGACTGTAAATATGTAAATAAAAAAGAGGTCAATAAAGGTAGGTCCCGTGAACTACCACGTTATCTTGATTGGGTAGCAACGCTTGGCCCAATTAGACCACCACCGGAACCACCCCCTAAGGTAATTTTCTGCCTTCCCTTGTTCTTTTTCATGCATATATGCATTCATTTCATACATTGAGGACAATGCATGAGGTAAGTGTGGGGGTGGGCTTTACTAACATACTAACATAGGTAGAAACTAACAAAAAAAATTTGTCTAAAAAAAAAAAATCTAAAAAAAAATTAAAAAAAATGTTATAAAAAGGAAATATTTTGACTTATTTTTTGAAAGAAATCTAAGTTAGTTTTAAGGATTAGGAAAATCACGATTAGGATTTCTAAAACTTGGTCAAAATAAATAAATTGTTTAAATTTTTAGGTATAGGAGAGAAATTGAATAAATAATTAGTCTTGATTTTTACCTTAATGAAATATGCATACCAAATGCATATCTAGGATTCTAAGACAAAGACCTTGTGCCTCATAAAAAAAAAAAAAAAAAAAAAATCACCAATTAAGCTGATACATGTGCCTCAAGAAGCATAAGTATTCATGCCTAAAGGTGAGTAAATAAAATAAAGTCCTTAGTTTTGTGGCCTAGTTCACTCGAATTTGAGTCCGCGGGGTGTTTTCTCACCTGGTGCCCTAAAGCCAACCGGTTTGGGAGTCATCGACTTTAAGTTCGTTACATGGGTGGATTAGAAAGCCTAAGAAGACTAAGAAATATAATATATGTATTAACACATCTAATAATCAATTAGTTAGGTATGAGGGCCTCAAGAAGCCTTGATACTTACACGAAAGAAAATTAGATGAAGTTATAAAAATAATAAAGAGGCATGAGAGTCAAAGTTAAGGAATTCCTAGTAAAAACATAAGGATGCATATGATTTTTGGTAACGAAAAAGACTATATTAGAAATTCAATTTTAATTCTTACCTAAAATGGAAAACAATTAACTTTATTAAGACTAAGTTTAAAGAATGAATAAAAATGAGGATCCTAAAACTTATAGACTACTTAGTCTCTTCAATGATAATTCAAATATTTTTCTTTTTATGGATTTTGTGGGTGCAATCCGCTGAAAACCCTCACGAGACAACACTCGTCCTCTAGGGTAACCTAGAGGTTTAACGGCTTGTTGCACATGCTAAGTGCAACCGTGATTCCTACGAAAGTGAGTTAGGTTAGATTAACTTTTCATTTCTTTTTCTTTTTCTTTGTTTTTACTCGAGGACGAGCAAAAAGATAAGTGTGGGGGTGTGATTGGTAGTCAAAAGTGCATTTTTATCATCATATTTACCATCACATTTTCATATTTATTCATTTAATTCTGCACATTTATTAATATTTTATTATTTATTGTGTGCAGGCCTCGAATTGTTATGTTAACAATAAATAAAGCCTAAAGAGCCCAAAAGCCCAGATCCAAGCCCATGTTTGAAGCCCAGGTGAAAAAGCGCAAATACAAAGAGTCAAAATGCAAATACAAGGGCTGAAAGTTGCAAATATCAGAGATTAGGGAAGGATAGACTTCTATCCAACCCTAAACACCTGCAGGATGAGAATAAAAGGCCAAGATAAGAAGAAAATTCATGGGAGGAAGATTTGAAGAAATCTGGATTAAGGGTAACTTGATTACCAAGTTACCTCGAAAATCCAGATTTAAAAGGCCAGGATTACAATTCTAGAAGCAGGCGCCCACATGGACAGACCAGGAGAGGCCATGCGCCAAAGCGCGTGGCCAGAAGCCACAAAAGTGCCGCGGAACCGCCGCAAATCCGCGGCACTTTGATAAGATCCTGATCCCAAATTTCGTGGGCAGATTCGTCCAGGACTCTGTAGCCTTCTGCATCTATAAATATCTCCTGCAGTGCAACGTAAAGAGCGTCCAGCGTCCAGAGAAGAGCCAAGGGCCAAAATTAGGGTTTCTTCTAGGTTTTCTTTTGTAAATTAGGGTTTCTTTTCTTTTTATTTTCAAGAGAGAGAGGATTATATTGAGAGTGACACCGATGTATCTTCTTTTCTCTGCCATTGATTAAAGCAATAAAGGTAATTACTTTTCTTTTTGTTCTTTATTCTTATGTGTTATTTTTATTTGTTTTTCTTTTCTTTTTCTCTGTGATCTTGTGGTTGTTGATGAACATGCAAGTGGATTCCATAAGCACGTATAACTAAGCTCTGTGAGAACCAGCGATAGTTCATGAAGACGTCTCCTCCAAGCTACGCATCACTTCGTACTTGAGTATGCTTGACGATATAATGTGCACAGGGATTGAGCTCGATCTTATGATCTATTCGTGGAACGCCTCCTAAGCAAGGTAGAACATGTAAGGTTTTCACGTTCTTTCTTCAACCAATCTCAAGTAAGTTATCTTTTCTTTTTGTTTCTTTTCTTTTCTTTTTTATAGATTAAATTCACATCTTCCACAATTCTTTTCTTCCATCCATTGTAAATATCACCCATTGTAAATACCACCATTTAACTAATAAAAATAAAAGCTTTAGAGTATAACTTGCTTAACGCTTCCATCGCAGTCCCTCCTTGAGGATCACGACCCGCATAGCCTTGCTACCGCGGATTAGAACTGAACCTCACACTACTATTTCTAAATTTAATATCCTTATTTTTGTGTGCAGGAAAATCAGTCAACAATGAAGACTTGTGTCTAGGTTTGTTTTGTAAGATTTTATTTAAGATAAAATGTAAAGGATAGAGTAGTTGGTGGATTGCTCAAGTATACCATGCACACATACTCTTGAGAGTTTTGTTTCTACAAAAGAGTTTTTCTTTTAGAAAATATAGTTTTGGTTTTTGGAGTTTCAAGTATCATGTTTTAACCAAAATCATGTTTAGAACTTAATGTCAAAAACATAGATATTTCACCATGTTTGTGTAGTGGATCATATCCATACAAACTATGCTTCAAATGAGTTTAAATATCTTGTTTTTGTATTTGGAGAAGTTTTAGAAAAACAAGTTTTGGAAAATACTGTTTTTAGTTTGAGCCATATTTTCCAAGTTACAAAAATAGTCCAAATCTTTTGTAACATGCCTTGATTTGGTGCAAGCATGTTTGTTTATCAAAGTATATTGGTAAAACTATTTTTGTAGATTTTCTGTAATTTTATGGGATTTTATATGAGCCAAAAAGACCAAGGTTTTAATCCCTTAACTGTTTTTAGTTTCCAGGCTTCAGCCAGTCGACTAGTCGACCGACCAAGTCGACTGGGGCTGAAGTCGATCGACCGGCTCGGTCGACCGACGTGCACAGACGTGCACGCCTTGACCTGGCAGGTGGCCGGTCGACCGACCCGGTTGACCGGGCGGTCGACCGGACAGAGAGTCTGCTCTCTGTATCTGGCCTCGGTCGACCGACCGGTCGACCGATGGCACAACGGTCTGAAATACGACCGTTGGCCGGTCGACCGGGCGGTCGACCGACAGGACTGTTAGACCCCAACGGCTAGTTTTTCTGAGCCTATAAATTTGGGGGTTTGGGCATTGTTTTTTAACAAGATTTCTAGTGGACTTTGAGCCAGCTTTTCCAACTCCATTAAAAGAGTTTTCTCCACTAAATTGAGAGCTAATACTTCCAATCAAAAGGGGAGTTTTATTAAGAGTGTTTTAAAGAGATTCTTTGAGTTTTCCTCCACCATCCCTTTCCTTGTTTTCTCACACATACACTTGAGCTATCCATTGCTATTCATCCTATAGGAGTGTTGTAGTGAGATTTTTTTTAGGTGATCAAAGTGTGTGATCACCAAAGACTTTGTTCTTTGTTTCCTTGAGGAGGCGGACAGTTGTGTTTGCATTTGTTTCGGGTCCTAGTGAGGACTCGGTGTTTCGAGTTCGGGTGTGAACTCTTTGTTTGAGGTGCGGCCTCGGCGAGCCGGTGGGCTTGCGGTGTGTACGGGACTAGAGAGTCCGAGGGTTTGTAGGTGTTGCGACACCGAGGAGTGATCCATTGGGATCAAGCATAGTGGAAATCCTTCGTGTGTCAAAGGCGGGGATGTAGAGCAAGTGTGCTCGAACCTCAAAATAAATCCCTTGTGTTTGCGATTGCTCACTCACTCTCTCTATCTCCTTGTGTTTATATCTTGCATACTTATATTGTGTTTATTCTTTATATGCTTGATATTCATATTGTGCTCATATTGATATACTTGCTTGGGTTTGTTTGCTAACACTTGTATTTAACTTAGAGAGCCAACACGGCACCTTAACCCTTATCTAGGGGAATCAAGAGGAGTTTGTCCAGAGCCCTTCACGGGGAATTCGGTAACACTCTTGTGTTATACGTGGTGTTTAGTGTAAGAGTTTTATTTAGGTCATAATAGTTTTTAATTCCGCATTGTTTGGCATTAAGTGACCATTAGATTAGCCATCACCTATTCACCCCCCTCTAGGTGAACTTACAAGTTGCTGTCGATGCCTCCTGTTGATTGTCCTGGTTCCACTGTCGATAGCAAAAGTCTGCCTGTCGACAGGCAGAGCTTGTGCATGGCTCTGTGCACAACTCTGGCTGCTGAATCTTTTGGAATTTTCTCCAACATATTGTGTATACTTATTTCATAGACGCCAGGCACCCAAAAGCACTCCTCACATTTGGACATACCCACACATACATGAATATCAGGATGTCATAACAACCCATTCATCAACATGCATATATACATATATGCACACATACACACATATAATCCTCATCCAGATAGAAAATATCATATCAGATCCTATACATATACACCTATATGTATATCTACACATTCATACACAAACATAATCATATAAATATATTCAGGCCATTACACTCATACCACCTTATAAAGAATTTCGTCCCCGAAATTCATAATGCATATATCCATACATGAATAAAATATGAAATATAGTTTAAATATTTTTCAGGATATTACATTACATACAACTGGAGGAGGCAACACGAGCTCGTCAAGTCCGCCCACTAGGCGGGAGAGTGAAGGGGGAGAAGGCGAAGCAACCATCTGCTCCCCAAAGAAGGCTCTGAGCTAAGGACAAGACGACTACAAGAAACACTACCAACTGAGCTCTTCATAAAATCCCATTGGACTCTATAGAATAGATGCTGACTTTATTCTGTTCAATGTCCCCATTGACCGGGTCATTAACTCCATCTAGTACCAACCTTGGATAACGTGCTTGAAATCCTTTCACCTATTTCAAAGGGCCCTGAGTGGCTGACTACTGTGCATTCCATGACGGGATAGGTCATCGCACATTCAAGTGTCGATCTCCCCAAAAGCAGGTCGAGGAGCTTGTCAGTCAGGTGTACCTCAAGGAGTTCATCCTTATCCATGGACAGCCCTCAGAGGTCTAGGTGCAGAAAGGAGCTTCCGAGGCTCAGCAACTGAGGAACATGGCCAGCCATGCGCTCATCAGTTACAAAGAGGTGGAAGCCATGTTTTGATGATGACTAACTTATGAAATTAAGTTAATAATGATCTTGTATTTATATAATTTCAGTTATTGATCAAGATCTTAGTAGGTGTTTATCTTCAACAAAGGATTCAAAGTTATGTTTTAAAGCTATCACGTGTTGATTCAAAAGCTCGCGTGTCAAGATCGCATCTAGTACTCGAGAGGAGTCAAGCTCTATGGATCTTGTTTGGATCGAGTCATCTTGGAGATGAAGATCGATAAGAAGACTTCAGTTTAGGCTTGTTTGTTTATTGTTTAGATCTTGTGTAAGGATAGTTTAGTTTTGATATGCTCAAGTATACACACACATACAAGTTCAATAGTTTTTGTTTCGGTTTAACCATTTATGTTTTCAAGAATACATGTTATGGTTTTATGAATAGAGTTCATCAAAAAAGGTTTACATAGTTTACACGTATATTAGATTTCATTCATATACATCTATGCTTTATATGTTTATAAAAACATATTTTGATGTATCCAGCTCATTGTTTCAAGTTTTATTTTTATCAATAGTTTGGGATTTATTGTCAAAAATAAAGCTATATCATTTATATGTGTATTGGATCATTTCCATACACACTAAGCTTCAAATATGCTTCAATATCTTATTTTTGTATTTGAACAAATTTTGGAAAAATGAATTTTTCATTTTGAAGTTTATTTATGAAAAATACGATTTTTGGTTTAAGACTTAATTTCTTTGCCTGAAAAATAGTTCAAACTGTTTGTAATACATGTTGATTTTTATCACACATATTTGTACTTCAAAGAATTTACATGAACTTATTTTTGTGGATTTTAAGAGATTTTATGGGAAATTATATGTATTTTAAAGACCACATTTTTCATCCTATAAATCCCTGTTTTGGGCTACTGGCGGTTGACCGAACCAGGGCTCGGTCGACCGGTCGGTCGACTAATGTGCACAAGAATATGCCAAGGCCTATGCCTAAGGGCCGCTCGATCGTACGGTCGACCAACTGGATCAACTCAACTCTCAGGTTGTTCCCGGTCGACCGAGCAGTCCACCGACAAGGCATTGCTTTGGGGGCGGTCGATCGACGATCTCAAATGGTCGAAAATTCGATCGTTAGCTGATCGACCGGGCGGTCGACCGACAGATCAATTCTGACTTTTTCTGGACCCCAATGTCTATATTTTTAAAAGGCTATAGATATGGGTTTTTGGAAGTTGTTTTCAATAAGATTTTTAAGGGTAATTTTTTTCATCTTCTCAAGTGTTTTCAGCAAGCTTTTTAAACTAGTTTTAGAGCTTCAAAATCATATCTTTATTTTTTTAAAGTTTTAAAAAATCAAAGAAAAATAGTCCTTTGGGAATTCTATTTTGTTCTTCATTTTCATTATCTATCAAGAAGTTTTTCCCAAGTGTTTTCTTTGTTGTTTCTTTTTCAAACACTTTAATTTCTCACATACTTGAGCTATTCAATTAAAATCTATATTAGGATTTTTGTTTTTGTAAGAAAATTGTTTGTGATCCTTTGAGATCACTAAGTGTTGTTTGTAATCATTGGATCACCAAGGTTGTAACTTTTCTTTCTTTACTTTGTGCTCCCTCTTGTGTAGAGGTGTTAGAGTTGGAGTTTTGTATTCCAATGTTGTAAGTTGTAATTTCTCAGTGGAGGTCCCTTTGTAGAAGATCCTATAGTAGATAGTTGAAATCCTCTTGTGTGAAGGCGGGGATGTAAAGCAGTGGCTCGAACCTTGAAACATATATTATGTTTGCGTTTGAATCTTTATCTCAACTCTCATCTCTCTATATATCTTACATTGTTATTCTTGTTCATATTCATATACATGCTAGATATTGTTTGTGTGCTCACACTTGTGCTCAACCAATAGAGCTATTGAAGCACCTCAACGCATAATTCAGAGGAATCATGAGGAGTAATTTCACAGCCCTTCACGGGAAATTCGGACTCACTCTTGGTTACAGTTTATGTATTTACAATTCAGTTTTTAATTTCACATTATTTTTCTTAGATTAGTACTACACCTATTCACCCCCTCTTTAGGTGTACTTTCAAGCCATCTTCGGCGCATATCCATTATAGGGCACCATCTCGAAGGAAAATGCCTTCTACATAGATGAGGACTGCAAGACCAACTATACAACAGTGCTAACTGGTCCCCCTCCATTCATGAGTAAGTCGATCACGTTCTTGGTGGATGACGAATGCGCAGTGCATTTCCCACACAACACACCATGATTGTTACCATGAACATTGACAACTATCGAGTCTCCAAAATTTTGATCGACAGTGGCAGTAGCGTGAACGTCCTATACTGGAGCGCTCTGGACAGAATCGAGGACACTCCGAAGATTGCCTTAACAATGATCTATTCTCAAACCCAATCAAATTTGTATGGATTTGACAGAAACGAGATACGTTCACTCGAAATAATCTCACTTCCGGTCCGCACTGATCCGTACACTGTTATTACAAAGTTCTCTGTGATCGACATGGAATTCCCCATAACACGATCCTCAGGCGACCATGGATCCATGTGATGAAAGCCGTCCCTCCAGCTACCACAAGCTTCTGTGATATCCCACTCTGTCCAGGACCACAGACATAAAAGGGGACCAAGTAATACCTCGGATCATTGTCGCCATCGCTCAGAAGAAGTCCGGGTAGATGGCGAAGAACGTGAGGGTGGCCTCCCAAAAAGGCCACCCCCAGAGAAAAACCAGAAATAGATTGTCACTGAATAGCACTCCTAGGGTGGCAAGGCTGAAAGACAGACTCCTCTAATGAGTCCGAGGCTCCAGACAGTCAGTCGGAGGAAGTCGCATAATTGGTCTATGTAGACCCATCACATTTGAACAAGCTCTTTGAATCAGGGCAGATCTTCCGGCAGATGAAAAGGTACTGTTCAAAGAGTTTTTATCTAACAACTTGTATGTGTTCGCTAGTCCTCTACAAATATGCTAGGAGTTGTCTGCCACCGGCTCTTTATCGATTCAGAGATTAAATCAGTGAAATAAAAGTCAAGCAAGATGAACGCAGAGCGGTGCCAGACCCTCAACGAGGAAGTTGACTGATTGCTCTGAGCCAACTTTATTAGGGAGACTTATTAACTGAAGTGGCTCGTCGATCTGGTCTTGTGAAGAAGAAGAGTGGCAAATGAAGAGTTTGCATTGACTTCAACAACCTTAACCAGGCATGTCCCAAAGATAACTTCTCTCTGTCGATGATTGACCAGCTGGTGGATGTAATCACGCGTCATGAGCTACTAAGCTTTATGGATGCCTACTCTGGATACAATCAGATCAAGATGCATCCACCAGACAGACATGACAATATTCATAACTGATCGATGATCTAATGTTACAAAGTAATGTCCTTCAGACTGAAGAACCCTGGAGCAACCTTCTAATGAATAGTCAACAAAGTCTTCAAGGAGAAAATCAGACACACCATGGAGGTATACATCGACAACATGCTCGTGAAGAGCCTTTAGTGCACCGATCGTCTACAAAAGTACAAGAATAGACTCAATCCCGAAAAGTGCACCTTTAGAGTGACTTCAGAAAAGTTCTTGGGCTATCTAGTCACCAAACAGAACATTGAAGCCAATCCTAACTAGATATCTGCCATCTTGTACATGAAGTCCCTGACTTGCATTAAGGAAGTCCAGATGCTAAATGGACTCTAGCAGCCTTAAATTGATTTCTCAGTTGATCCACAGATAAATGCAAATCATTCTTCTAAGCCATAAAGAAGAACAGAGCAAATTTTTGCTAGAATAAGGAGTATGAAGTAGCATTTTAAGGCCTAAAGAAGTATCTTGCATCTCCTCCTGTAACCCGCCGGTTTTAAATGTACGTATTATAGTATCAGTACTCGATATAGCGTACAAACCCGATTCTAAATTAAAGAAAGGTAAGTTTTCATGAAACCCTTTGACAATTTAGATATTTACATTTTAACTCTTTTTATTTCATATTTAACTCATTTTAATGATTATAGTGTTCGAGCTATATCTGGAGCATCCGGTCTGATTTGGACAATTCTCGAGCCGTTGAGATCGTAGAAACACGAGCTACATCCCTGTTATATCTATGTGAGTGTTTTTCTTTTATAAATTATATTTTTATCATGTTGAATGAAATTAATTGCTTTATATTAATAGAAATGGTTATCGGTATATTACTATAAATACTATTAAATAAATTATAATTAATGATAAATTATTGTAATTGGAACATGCATGATTGCTTTTTAAACATGTTTAATAAAATAATAATTTATTTTTTCTTGATTTAATATAAAATATAGATGAGTTAGTTATGTATATTGAGTAATTAAATGGTGTTGATAAAGAATCTTGAATTATAAATAAATTGATAATTGAAATATGGTAACATAGATAATAGTATTTAGTTACTTTCTGATATCAATCAGATTAATAATACTGAAATCATTATAACTAACAGTAATATATTGACACATTTTCATGTTAACTATATCACTTTGATACTGTCACTGCTATATAGATATTCTATGACATTAGACCACTATTATTACATGTACTTGTATCACTATGACACGAATATACTATAACACCAGACACTATTTTGTAACACTGAATATGGATATACTATAACACCGGACTATCATTTCATGTACCTGTATCACCATACACATATATTGTTACACTGTACACTATTATTTCATGTCATATACCACTGATACACGGGCACACATTACACTGGATACTATTGCAAAGGTACTTTGTACACAATTATTTCATGTTCTTATATCACTGTTACATAGATTTACCTGTATACATTCGTTGGTTAATTTTTTAGTCCTGTTGCATGGATTACTGTTCTTGTTACATGGACATTCATATATTTCTATTACATGACTATTTTTGTTACTGATATCGATATGATACTCTTGTTAGTGTACATGGGTGTTGTTGATATGCGGTGTGGAACTAAGTACAACATAGATCTAAGCCATGGGGCCACCTCTAGGGTCCCACACCTCTTGTTTCCTGATTCCCTTTATCTTGTTTCATGATATCAATAAAGCT
The DNA here is from genome assembly GCA_038442645.1 of Agave tequilana. Lineage (NCBI taxonomy): Eukaryota > Viridiplantae > Streptophyta > Magnoliopsida > Asparagales > Asparagaceae > Agave > Agave tequilana. The sequence goes on from JAVJIF010009487.1 coordinate 164,020, forward strand.
CATGTCCTATTATCGTATTTCATGTATCATGCACTATTCTTATTCCTAATACACTGTGTAGTTTAAATATAATAAATATAATATGGGGATGGAGAGACTTGATGGTTGACTAGATCTTATCAGGTAGATGTCATGGATCCATATTAGTCCCACTACATGGGACATAGTAGTGCTGGCTACCTTCCCATTGCCCATTTCTCATTACTTATTTACTTTAGCGGGCTAGCCCTAATCTCAGCAGCCATGATCCCGGGTATGCACGGGATACACCTACCCGATTAGAGGTCCTTGACCATTGGGTTTCCAATTAACATAATAAAATAGTATAAACAATGATGATGATATGAACGCTTGTTATTTAGTCGCTCTCTCTCGTTCGGATCATGGTACCCGTATGCCATGTTTGGATAGGCTCGAACAAAGTACGACCTCTGGTATGAACTGCCAGTGGTATGAGACACTGGAAGAGATTGATTAAAATATAAGGTGTTACTGATTGTTATTATTGTATAAAATAACATGACTTACTCGATACATGTATGTTATTGTCCATTTATACTTGTTACACTGCCTGATATCTTATCCATCACCATATTACATGTATACCTTGAACTTTATTTGGAGACACACTATTCATGTACACGTAAACTTTGCATTCCATGCATTCCCTATTCAATTTGTTCCTTTAGATACACTGTTGTGTTGACACTCAAAAAGACCAAATCTCAGACAGCTTTTTAACCCGTCTGAACGATGTCTAACTTGTCGACATTTATAAAAGACAAGTCGCAGACAAGCTGACGACCAATTTCTACCCATCCCCGAGGGACAAATCAGCGACTTGGACTCTACTGATCCAGTGAAGCAGACAGTAAGCCAAGATTGCCTTTGAAGAGACCTAAGCAGGCCTAAGATGCTGAGTTAGCTTAACACTTAACATCGCATGAGCCCAAAGGGATAGCCTCGTCTGAGAGGCTAAGTTTGTTTAGCTTCGCATGAAGCTTTTATAGCTCCAGAGAGCTAACTTATAACTTCACCGGAAGCTTTCTTGATAGCTTCTCATGAAGCTCTTCATAGCTCCACAGAGAACTAAGTTCTAGCTTCTCCTGAAGCTAATTCTAGCTTCGCCTGAAGCTTTCTTGATAGCTTCTCATGAAGCTCTTCATAGCTCCAGAACGCTAACTTACAGCTTCGCCTGAAGCAATTCTAGCTTCGCTGGAAGCTAATTCTAGCTTCGCCGCAAGCTTTCTTGATAGCTTCTCATGAAGCTTTTCATAGCTCCAGAGAGCAATTTATAGCTTCGCTGAGAGCTTACTTCTAGCTTCGCCAGAAGCTTCCCTTAGTTCTGTTACGAGCTTATTAGACTAGACCCACTGTGGGTCTTTTATGGTCATCTTTGACCAATCAAATCTTCAGATGAAATCATTTAAAATTTGGCAGTTGCTTGCCATCTTTTATGGTCATCTTTGACCAATAAAATCTACAGATGAGATCATTTCAAATTTGGCAGTTGCTTGACGTCTTTTATGGTCATCTTTGATCAATCAAATCTCCAGATGAGATCATTTCAAATTTGGCAGTTGCTTGCCATGATCTCTCGACTCTCCCAATCAGTTGAGAAGATCAGGGGAGATCTCTCAATTAACTGGAGAGGATCAAGGGAGGATCCCTTATTAAAAGGAGCCTTAATGGGTAGTTACACCCATGATCCCTTATTAAAAGGAGCCAATTAAGGAGAATTAATGGGAAGTTACACCCATGATCCCTCATTAGGAGGAGACAATCAAGGGAATCATAACTCCCTATTGAGCCAATAAATAGCCCACTAGTAGGCTAGGCTCACGGGCGGGGCAGAGAAGAGATTAGAGATTTACTCTCTCGCTTCCAAGGCTAAGCTCACGGGCTTGAAAAGATTCAAGTCCAAAAGGCTTTTTAAAGAGCATAAGCTTCTTTGGTGGCTTCAAAGCATAAGCCAACAAAAGATCTACTCTCTCGATTCCAAGAATTCAGAGAATTACTTCTCTAATCCTACAAGGATAAATTCAGGGTGCTAGTACCCTAAGATCTTCCTCCCTCTCAAGGAATTTTCGGAACCAGGTGAGAAGGAATTCCCCAAGCGGAGGCAGCTCGAGAAGTAATAAGAAGGCTCTACCTGTAATCACCTAGGGGGGTGAATAGGTGACTAGCTAATCTAATGGTCAATAAATGCGAAATTAAAACTTATTAATGCAAACTAAAAACTTCTTAAACTAAACACCACGTATAACACAAGAGTGTAGCCGGATTCCCAGTGAAGGGCTCTGGACTAACTCCTCAAGATTCCTCTAGATAAGAGTTGAGGTGCCGCGTTGGCTCTCTTGGTTGAATACAAGTGTTAGCAAATAATCCCCAAGCATATAACAATAAGCACACAATATATCAAGCATATAAAGATAAAGACAATATTAGCATGCAAGATATAAAGACAAGTAAGAGATAGAGAGAGAGCAATCGCAAACACGGGAGATTTGTTTCGAGATTCGAGCACACTTGCTCTATGTCCCCGCCTTCAACACTATGAAGGATTTCCACTAAAATCGATCCCACCGGATCACTTGGTGCCGCAACACCTACAAGCTCGTTGGACTCTCTAGTCCCTCTCTTGTTCCCGCAAGAACACACCGCAAGCCTACTAGCTCGCCGAGGCCGCACCTCAAACAAAGAGTTCACACGCGAACTCGAAACACCGCGAACCCGCAAGTCCGCCTCCTCAAATACAAAGATGGAACTTTGGTGATCACAACACTTTGATCACCTAAAATCCTCTCACAACAAATATCCCTATAGGTAGATATAGCAATAGATAGCTCAAGTGTTTGTGTGAGAAAACTAGGATTGAAATGGTGGAGGAAAACTCTAGAAATCACTTTTCAATACACTCTTGAAAATCTCTCCTTTTGATATGGCAATTTTGGCTCTTAAACAAGTGGAGATAACACCTAATAGAGTTGGAAAAACTGGCTCAAAACCCACTTGAAAATCTTGGCTAAAACAGCCCATGTAACGCCCCGATCCCGAGGGAACGGAGACATTACTGCGACGTATATACGCAAGTCATAAGTACTCTTACGTATATACGCTAAGCATCAGTACAGGCAAGAATCACAGTACCACAATACGTAGTATTTATACACATGCCAACTTAAGGAGTACAATTTACAAAGTTCTCACAGAGTGTGATATACTATTACATGTATCGTATATCACAGCCAGGTATAAAAGTAAAATTTACAATATGAATACAAGATGCTCACGAGCTGAAGGAAAGTCCCGCAAGCTGGAAGGAAGAGTCGGGTACAAAAGGAACCAAGATTAGTCAGCCTGCTCTGAGAAGAAAACTTGATCTTCGGTGGAGGGCTCCACTTCAATCCAAGCTTCAGAACCTGAACATACAAATTCAAGGGAGTCAGAACCTCCCAAACAAATGTCCAAGTTACATCCAAGTGGCATAAGAGTATGAGAGTTGATATAGTATTCTGAGTAAGAAGCATGTAAAGAAGACACAATGTTATAACTGGCAACTCGAATGAATTGTTATTAGCACTTTTAAATGCTTAATCTTATTACTCATCTTACTTATATGTCTAGGTATGTGCCATAGCGTCCTACTTCACATACATCCACATCTGAGTAAGTTGAGACTGTTATTGGAAACCAGCGGGGTATCAACGAACAATGTTTACAGTGGGTCCTGTACATGCCCGGGACCACGACCCATGACGTTTCATCGCTGGTGTATGGAACCGGCCGCAAGGCCTACAGGAGGTCTTATGGATGCCCTTATCATGATGGTACCAGGAAGGAGGGAGCCAGCACTCCCCTCGGTCCCCTGGAGGCCCACAGGTCAGACCGGAAGTTTTAGTTGCACAACATGCCTAATACCACTGTAAACACGAACATGTATTGATAGCCGCGAGTTTCCCCCGACCCGATGCAAGTTGTTCCTTTTTATTTTTGATTTATTATGTATTTATCAGATTCCAGGAATGAGCAGGAACAAGTCAGGAATACATGTATCTCAGGAGTACAGTATGTACTATAATGTATCAAGTAGAAATCAAGATGTCAGGTCATCATTCCCGTAGTCGTGATAATCATAAGAGTCAAGTGTATCATGCCGGGTGTCAAGTGATAGCATGATAAGAGGGTGATATTCGTCAAATGACAAGTCATGTAATAACAAGGGGCAATTATCAGGTACTAGTATGTCAGGTGGTAACATATCGGTTGACAAGTGATACAACCAAGTAGAGCTGAGTATGCTGGAGGCACAGGTAGCGAACAGAGTTTAGACACTAATACGCTTGGCGAGGTTACCGGGACGACTCGTTTTTAGAAACGAGTGGAAGGTCCGGTAGCAACTTGCTTGGACGGATTTAGTGAATAAAGCGCTGAGCGCTAAGTATGCTAACCAGATGGAGCTGAGAAACCTGACGGTCCCAATCACCCCTCTTTCGAGATAGTGAGAGACCGAAGGCTGAACTGAGAAACCTGACGGTCCCAATCACCTCTCTTTCAAGATGGTGAGAGACCGGAGGCTGAATGGTCGCACGAGTTGTTCTATCCTATTACAAGCATTACAGTATATCAGTCCGGGACATATCCACAGATTACAACACACACACACCACACCTGTACAACCACATCACACTGCTACCAAGGACAACATAATAATGATTTTAATACAAGTCTATTTTCTGGCGAGAAAAATCACTCGCCTAAAATGCCAATTTTGAAGTTTTACGCGTCCGATTCCCGGGAGAGGAAAACCACGAAGCGATCAAAGGAAAGGGGCTTGGCCTTGGATGGTCGCCGGCCCTAGGGTGGTGCGCCGCCCCTTGGTGGTGGCCTAGGGAGTGGCTGGCCCCAAGGAGAAGGAGGAGGAGAGGGAAGGGAAGGTGATTTTGTTGGTAGTGGTGTCGTTATAATCGTCACCGGAATGATTACCGGAATAATCGTAAACGATTACCGGAATAATCACCGGAGATGATACCGACGAAGAAGAGCTCGGCCCCAATCCAAAGGAGTGGCCGGCCCTTGAGGAGATGATGGCAGGTGGGTTTTGTGGAGAGGTTTGTGGTGGTGGTAGTTTTGGAGAAGGTAAAGGAGAAGGTGGAGGCTTTGGTGGAGTTGTTGAAGTTGTGGTGGTTTAAATGGAGATGGAGGAGGAAGAAGATGAAGGTAGGGAGTTAGAGAAGTTGTAGTGGTTATTGTTGTGGTGGAGATGAAGGAGGAGTTGGTGGTGGTTAAAGGGTTGGTGAAGAGAAAATGAAGTGAAATGAAGAAGGAAAGGTTTATATATGAATTGGATTTTGTAAAGGTGATGTAAAAATGTTTAGGGAAGGGGTTTTTTGTAAAATGGAGAGGTGAGGTGTCTCTTGGCCGGCCATGGTGATGGGAGAGGTGTTTGAGTGGTTTGGATATTTTGGAGAAGATATTTTTGGTGGAGAAGATATTTTGGAGAAGATATTGTTGGTGGAAGATTGGAGAAGTTTGGAGAATTTGGTGGAAGGAAAGAAAAAGGAAAAAGGAAAAGAAAATGAAAGGAAGATATTTTCTTAAAAGAAAAAGTGAAAACAATTAGAGTGGCGGATTCCCGGGATTCGGTTGCAAATGCGGAAAACTTTCGGAAAATACCGAAATCGTCCCGAAATCAAGTATCTCGGACGACCCGCAAAAATTCTCAAAAATCAAGAATATTATGCTAAGACTCATGGTGAAATTAGTTTCAAGAAATTCTTTATAGGTTTTGAATTAAAAATCCTGGAATCGACCGCCAGTATCGATCGACGCCAGAACTGGCAAAAATCCGATAAATTCTGAAAATTCCCAAAAATGAATTAAGGTAGTAAATATTATTCTAAGTAGATATATGAAAGTGGTTTCTCAAAATTTGATCCCAGTTGTAAATTAAAAATCTAGGAATAAACTAGCGGTACCGATTATCCCGATTTTAGGTTGTTTATAAAAATAATTCAGAAAAAATCTGAAAATTATGAAAAATCTAAAATATTTGGAAACAGTGTTTAAAACTAAAATTGACCCAATCTGATTGTCAGAGAGATCAAATCACGCAGTACCTTCCATTGTAAGAGAAAATAATAAATAATAATAAAAAAATCAGGATACGCATCTGAGTACGTATTCTGAGGATGGGATGTTACAATCCATCCACCTTACAAAAAATTTCGTCCTCGAAATTTCAGGAAGGGGGATATGACGGTAAGGAAAATAGGAAGGAGGAATTTTACTAACTAATATGTGAATAGTTGAGGGTAACGCTCACGAATAACATCCTCTCTTCCCATGTGGCCTCCCCTGGAACATGTCTATTCAAGAAACCAATACTAGTGGTATTGTCTTATTCTTTAGAGTCTTGATACTTTTGTCCAGAATGGCCATCGGTTGCTCTCTATAAGATAGATCTGGTTGTAATTCCAGTTCTGAGTGTTTAGAATATGGCTCTCATCTTTGACATACTTCCGTAGCTGTGATATGTGAAAGACATTATGAATTCCTTCTAATGACGGCGGTAATGCAATCGGTAAGCTACTTCTCCCACGCGATCCAAAATCTCGAAAGGGCCGATATATCTTGGACTAAGTTTCCCGCGCGTACCGATCGGATTACCCCTTTTGTTGGTGATATCTTTAAAAATACATGATCACCTGTTCTGAATTCTAATGGTCTCCTGTTAGTGTCAGCCCAACTTTTCTGTCGGCTCTGTGCTGCCCGGAGGTGATCTCTAATAATTCTGACTTTGTCTGTTGTCTGAATGAGTATATCTGGCCCAAAAGTCTTCTCTCACCGACTTCGTCCCAACATAACGACGACCTACATTTTCTACCATACAATGCTTCAAATGGAGCCATCTTGATACTAGCCTGATAGCTGTTATTATAAGAAAATTCAGCCAGATGAAGATAGTCTTCCATGATCCTTTGAATTCAATCATGCAGGCTCGCAGCATGTCTTCAAGAATTTGGATAGTGAAATACACCTAGAGGGGGGGTGAATAGGTGTAATTGCTAATCTAATGCTCTTTTTAAAAACTTGATGAGATGAGTGATGCAACGATCTCTCAAAACACGACTAAGAGCCGAATACCCCTTCGAGGTTCTGAACTCCTTCCTCCCAATTCCCCTTGAATGGGTTAGAGGTGCACAATGCAACCGTGTTGTATGAGATATGATCGAACAAGTAAAGAATGAATTGCTATGATGAAACACACACACAAGCAATCCAAGCAATCAAGGATATAGCAATACAATGCACACAATTAAGCCAAGCAAGTATAGATGAATTGCAATAGAAATATATGCAAGGCAATATGAAAAATGCTCAAAACACAAGCAAGTATATATGATGATATGAATGGATGATGCTTGCACAAATGTAAAAAGAGTAGAGTTGAGAGAAATTGGATCAAACGCAAAGACCAAGATGTGTTTCGAGGTTCGAGCCCCTAGCTCTACATCCCCGCCTACACCACCGTGTAGGATTTCCCATCCACTATAGGAGTACCAAACTCCTCTCTCAACCGTACAAAGCCACCGAGGCTATACAACCACAATCCACCTCTACCGAAGAGGGATACGGCCCGTAGCCAAATACAAAACAACCACCTCTACCTAAGAGGCTCACAAAACAATCACAATACCACTCCGATCACCTCTACCGAAGAGGGATTCACAAAAGCAAGGAGGGTTTACAACAAGTGGTTCCACAACCACAAACTTCTCTTTTCTTTCTTTTTCTCTTTTCTTTTTCCACACAAAACAAAGATCCTAATAACTTAGGATAGAAGATATAGCTCAAGTGGAAACTAAGTGTTTTGGAAACAAGCAACAAAGAAAAATACTTGGGAAAATTCTTGCCAAAAGATATAGAATGAAAATCAACACAAATATCCCAAATCCTATTTTCTTTGATTTTCCAAAAACACAAAACAAATAAAGATTAAATCTTTTTAGCACTTAAACTCTTTTAAAAACTCTTTTAAACTCTTCAGAAAACTGTAAATTTTTCTTCTTAAAAACCTTGGCCAAAATCCCAAAGGAATGGGGTTTATATAGGCCAAAACAGAAAACTAGCCGTTAGGCTGATGTGGCAATTCTGACAGCACCCACCGGTCGACCGCCCGGTCGACCGCCAACGGTCGGAAATATGACCGTTGGGGCTCCGGTCGACTGCCAGTCGACCGACCAAAAGGAGGAAACCCAGTTTCCTTCTATCGGTCGACCGACCCAGTCGACCGAAAAGATACAGAGAGCAAACTCTCTATATCGGTCGACTGGGTCCGTGACCCGGTCGACCGACAGACATGCACAGCCTGTGCATGTCCGGACACAGCAGCCGGTCGACTGCCAGTCGACCGGTCTGCCTGAAATAGGTTTTCTGGGCAGATTTTAATAATAGAAAATTTTGTAAAAATTCTTTTAACACTTCTAAAAAATCCACAAAAATATGTTTTATCATTTTACTTGATAACTAAACTTGTGATAACAATTTCAAGATATATATCAATCATATCAATTCATTTTGTGTCTTGCCAATTTTATCAAAAACAAAACTAGTATTTTTATCAAGCTTTGATTTTTCCAAAACATGAATAGAATAGTCAAAATAAGTTTGTTTTACCAAGTTAAAGCATGTATGTATAAATAGAAAACATCTACTATACATATAATATATGTAAACTTGTTTTGATCTATTATTCATGAAAACCAAAACCAAATCATAAATCGTGTGTGTTTTGTGCACTTGAGCATATCAACTAAACTAAGCTTTACAAATGGATCTAAAACACTATCTAAACTAGGATACCTAAGTCTTGCTTGTAGATCTTCTATCTTCAAGTAGACTAGCTCCCAAACCGTGATCTTCCAAGTGCAAAGGTATAATCTTGAAGCTTTGACACCGGAATCACCATGATAAGCTTCCAAACACCTTGTTGAAGCTATCTCCCAAACTAATATCTTGCTAATGATCTGAAACTTAGAAACACAAGAATATTAGTAAACATAACTACATGAGTTGATCATCATCAAAACTAGAGTGGAAGGCCTTTGGGCCAACAATCTCCCCCTTTTGATGATGACAAAACTCATGGAGTTATATATGCATGGATTAAAGTTAAGCTTCAAAGAAGCTCCCCTTAACTCATGCATAACAATAAACAATAATATGCAATGCATGATAATGCATATAAACATGGTACTCTAGATACTAATGGAATATTCAACATAAACTATGTTCTAGATACCAATTTAACCAAACAACATGCAATGCTTAATGTTCTAGATATCAATAAAAACATGGTAAACATATAAACATGGTACTCTAGATACTAATGGAATATTCAACATAAACTATGTTCTAGATACCAATTTAACCAAACAACATGCAATGCTTAATGTTCTAGATATCAATAAAAACAATCATTTTAACAAGATACCAATTTAAACAATATAAACAATATACCAATTAAGCAAGGAATTCATGCATATATTAAAACATAAACACAAATTCTTCTCCCCCCTTTTGTCAATCATCAACAAAGGGGTAAATAGCAAAATCAAACAATTTTTTTTAATTCTTAAAGCAAATACATGCATACAAAGTCATGCATATAAGTTACAAAACAACCAAAGTCTTCTCCCCCTTTTTGTCCTAATCAAGGAACCAACAAAGGGTTAAAATCATAAAAACAATATTTTCTCCCCCTTTTTGTCAAAACAAAAAGATCAAGAAGGGGTAATCCAAACATCATAACAACAATGATACCAATTCAAGATATGACAATAAAGTGCATATTGATACCAATTGAAGTAAAACATATAGCAATGTAAATCAAAAGTATATATTTTTCTTAAACAAAATTTTGAGATACCAATTAAAAACACTCAACATAAACATCTTGATTATCATTAAGAGAAATATGTTCTTTTAAACACATGATACCAATTTGAAACTATATTTTAACATAAATCAAGGGAGTGGGAATCAAATACCAATTGAAAGACAACAAATCAACCATTTGAAAAATTTTCAAGCTTAGCATTAAGATATATATGTATGAGAGTAATAGATACCAATTGAAATTGATACCATAGGATAGAAAGCATACATACATACATACATAAAACATATATGAGTATACCAGAAGGATCAAAATTGATACCAATTGAAAGTATTCAAAGATACCAATTTAAAGAATAGGGTCAAGTGTATATCTCATATTATCAAAGCGAAGAATACGAACTAGTTAACATGAATAGTTTTTGTTAACTAGTACGAAATCCTTCAAGCAAGGAATAAATACAAATCATTTTTCATAAAAATGAAATCCACATGATAATCAACACTCTATTCAATTAAGTATAAAAAGGTCTCATGAAAAAAGCATGACCAATTTGTAGGTGTGAGTGTACAAGTAAAGTGTGGAGATCACAATCATGAAAATTTGTCATTAAGTTCAAATATTCCTTAAAACAAGAAATCATAAAAAATATTTATTTTTTCAGGTATATGTATGACTTGACAAACAAGAAGTATACATACATATCCCTAAACACACTTTTGAGTCCATAATAGATATTTGCATGAAAGGCAAATGACTCAAGGGTGTACATGTATTTCTTAAGGTTTGGCAAGCTAAACATATACATGAAATGGAAAACTCACAAACATGAATCAACAATGAGAATACAAGTCTAAAACGTATGAATCATCAAAACTAGACTATATTCACACATCTAATGGGAACAAATAAGCATTCAACCCAAACATATATATTTATTTGTGTCCCACTATATGTACAAATTATACCTAGTCTTAATGAAAACTAACATCTAAACAAGTAATCAAATCATTAAGCACAAGACAAACACGAATATCATTTTGTTAAACCGAAACTCACACGAATTCATCAAAAATCTTTTATTTTTAACACAACTTCTAGTATATGTATGATTCATCCAAATCTAACAATGTACATACATATCCCAATCATAAACGAGTCTATTTAAAAGTAATTGCATGAAGGCAAAAGACTCGATGGGTATACATGTATATTTATTAGTTTTGAATTCAAAATACATATACATGAAGTAAAATCAAGAAAATAAGTATGACAAGTTTAAATGGAAGAATCCTCAAAACTAGCTTATACAAGTGCATATAGTGGGTACAAATGAGCATGAGGTACAAAACATATATAAGTCAATTTGTTCTCACTATGTGTACATGTATATATGCAAGTTTTGATAATATCTACATCTAAACTAGTTTATACCACATGAAGTACAAAACCAAGCTAAAAATCATCATGATAAAACTAAACATGATTAATATGTCAAATACACATGTATTAGATTCATGATGTACATTATAGTTTTTAAACAAACATGAGAACACTAATTATGGATTCATATAAGCATGTGTCTCAAATACTATACATGTATGTCAAGGATCTAATAAGCATGGCATTTACACACTAATCCAAAGACAATAAAACATGTCATAAATCAAACAATAAAATATGCTATCAATACATGCTAAGAATGATAAAAATGTAAAGCATGTAGTAAATGGAGTTTAGGAATTTGTTACCAAAGCCAAGAGGGCAACTTTCCTTGTCTCCAAAACATGGTGGTCCTCTCCACCAAATCTTCCCTTGAAAGTGATGCATCCAATTGATTTCCATGAAGCCCGGAACGCATCCACTCCACTCCAAAGTGTCATCACTCTCACGTCATGTGAGAGCCCACACCTACATCAAAAATTAGAGGGGTGGTCTTTGGTACCCATACTCTTTTGGTCCATGGGGTTAGTCCCTTCTCTAACCCAAACAAATTTATTTTTATTTGCTAAATTATTAACATGTAGTCTATCAAAGCAAAATTTAGCAAGGTGGCCTTTTCGACCACAATGTGTACAAGTGTACACATGAGCATACGTGTGATGGTGTCCGTGAGGAGCATGTGTATGCCGTGGAGGGTGTGCATGCATAAAAGATGGAACTTGTTTCTTTCGAAGCAATTTTCCAACCGTGTATGGTTCATGGCACATTGGCTCATAGTGGAGCCCAAACAATCTACTCTCTTCTTTAACATACAATATCATCATTAATCATAGAAGAAGAGGTACATACATTAGGTGAAGTATGTGATACTACCCTAGCATGGCAAACATGAGAAACAATATCATTTTTCAAAGAATTATTCTTATTTAAACAAATTTCTAATTCTTTTGAAATGAACTCAATTTCTCTTTTCAAAGAATCATTTTCTTTAAAACAAATTCAACTTTTGAAGACAAAACATCATTATTTGTCAAAACCTCATTGCAATCATTTTTAGATTTTAAAAAGTTATTTTCTTTTAAAACAAGGTCTAATTGAGATCTCAATGAATCCCTTTCATTAGAAACCTCAATCTTCTCTTGCAAAACATTGTCAAGTCTAGAATGCAAACATTTATTTTCTTTTTCAATTTCTAGACTTTTCTTTTTCAAAATCTTGTATTTTTCTATTAATTTTTCACATACAATGGATAGTTCTTCATTTAAAGCATGGGCATCAATATGATCATTAGAAGAACTAGAGCAATCATCACTATCTAATAGAGTTTCCGATTGTACCTCAAGGGAGTCATTCCCTTGGACCATGAAGCATTGTGGTTCAGATTCTCCACTAGATTCCTCTTCTTGGATTTGTACTTGAAGCTCGGAGGTGGCGGTTGTGGTTGTCAATTTGTTCCACACTACAAAAGCGGAATCAATATTAGAACATGTAAAAGATAATCTTTTGAAAGTGTGCTTCTAATAGCCTCAAGGGCTTGTGCATTGGCCCCTATATGATCACCATTACCAAGATAGCATTTCTTGTAGTGGCAAGATAAGCATGTATGCCTAGGGTTTTCAAGTACATGGACATCCTAAGCTTCCATACAACAATGTTGGAAGGGTCATAGCTAGGTGGGGTCATGAAGTCCATGGGTACAAACTATATGTGTGCAATCAAACAAATGCAAAACAAGATTAGCAAGCAAATGGATCTCACTCCTAGGATGTTAAGCCTAATATCAGGAGCACTAGCTCTGATACCAATTGAAATACACCTAGAGGGGGGTGAATAGGTGTAATTGCTAATCTAATGCTCTTTTTAAAAACTTGATGAGATGAGTGATGCAACGATCTCTCAAAACACGACTAAGAGCCGAATACCCTTTCGAGGTTCTGACTCCTTCCTCCCAATTCCCCTTGAATGGGTTAGAGGTGCGCAATGCAACCGTGTTGTATGAGATATGATCGAACAAGTAAAGAATGAATTGCTATGATGAAACACACACACAAGCAATCCAAGCAATCAAGGATATAGCAATACAATGCACACAATTAAGCCAAGCAAGTATAGATGAATTGCAATAGAAATATATGCAAGGCAATATGAAACAATGCTCAAAACACAAGCAAGTATATATGATGATATGAATGGATGATGCTTGCACAAATGTAAAAAGAGTAGAGTTGAGAGAAATTGGATCAAACGCAAAGACCAAGATGTGTTTCGAGGTTCGAGCCCCTAGCTCTACATCCCCGCCTACACCACCGTGTAGGATTTCCCAATCCACTATAGGAGTACCAAACTCCTCTCTCAACCGTACAAAGCCACCGAGGCTATACAACCACAATCCACCTCTACCGAAGAGGGATACGGCCCGTAGCCAAATACAACAACCACCTCTACCTAAGAGGCTCACAAACCAATCACAATACCACTCCGATCACCTCTACCGAAGAGGGATTCACAAAAGCAAGGAGGGTTTACAACAAGTGGTTCCACAACCACAAACTTCTCTTTTCTTTCTTTTTCTCTTTTCTTTTTCCACACAAAACAAAGATCCTAATAACTTAGGATAGAAGATATAGCTCAAGTGGAAACTAAGTGTTTTGGAAACAAGCAACAAAGAAAAATACTTGGGAAAATTCTTGCCAAAAGATATAGAATGAAAATCACAACAATATCCCAAATCCTATTTTCTTTGATTTTCCAAAAAACACAAACAAATAAAGATTAAATCTTTTTAGCACTTAAACTCTTTTAAAAACTCTTTTAAACTCTTCAGAAAACTGTAAATTTTCTTCTTAAAAACCTTGGCCAAAATCCCAAAGGAATGGGGTTTAATAGGGCAAAACAGAAAACTAGCCGTTAGGCTGATGTGGCAATTCTGACAGCCACCGGTCGACCGGCCCGGTCGACCGCCAACGGTCGGAAATATGACCGTTGGGGCTCCGGTCGACTGCCAGTCGACCGACCAAAAGGAGGAAACCCAGTTTCCTTCTATCGGTCGACCGACCCAGTCGACCGAAAAGATACAGAGAGCAAACTCTCTATATCGGTCGACTGGGTCCGTGACCCGGTCGACCGACAGACATGCACAGCCTGTGCATGTCCGGACCAGCAGCCGGTCGAATGCCAGTCGACCGGTCTGCCTGAAATAGGTTTTCTGGGCAGATTTTAATAATAGAAAATTTTGTAAAAATTCTTTTTAACACTTCTAAAAAATCCACAAAAATATGTTTTATCATTTTACTTGATAACTAAACTTGTGATAACAATTTCAAGATATATATCAATCATATCAATTCATTTTTGTGTCTTGCCAATTTTATCAAAAACAAAACTAGTATTTTTATCAAGCTTTGATTTTTCCAAAACATGAATAGAATAGTCAAAATAAGTTTGTTTACCAAGTTAAAGCATGTATGTATAAATAGAAACATCTACTATACATATAATATATGTAAACTTGTTTTGATCTATTATTCATGAAAACCAAAAACCAAATCATAAATCGTGTGTGTTTTTTGTGCACTTGAGCATATCAACTAAACTAAGCTTTACAAATGGATCTAAAACACTATCTAAACTAGGATACCTAAGTCTTGCTTGTAGATCTTCTATCTTCAAGTAGACTAGCTCCCAAACCGTGATCTTCCAAGTGCAAAGGTATAATCTTGAAGCTTTGACACCGGAATCACCATGATAAGCTTCCAAACACCTTGTTGAAGCTATCTCCCAAACTAATATCTTGCTAATGATCTGAAACTTAGAAACACAAGAATATTAGTAAATATAACTACATGAGTTGATCATCATCAAAACTAGAGTGGAAGGCCTTTGGGCCAACAGATAGTTCGTTCAGATTGTCCGTCTGTCTGAGGGTGATATGAAGTACTGAATTTCAGACGAGTTCCTAGGCTTTCTTGGAGACTTTCCCAGAAATGCGATCGGAATCTTGTGTCTCTATCCGATACAATGCTAACCGGAACTCCATGCA